>CAUYQU010012051.1:0-34792 GCA_963574635.1 Cheracebus regulus
AGAAGAAGAAGAAGAAGAAGGAAGAAGAAGAAAGAAGAAGAAAAGAAGAAGAAGAAGAAGAAGAAGAAGAAGAAAGAAGAAGAAGAAGAAGAAGAAGAAAGAAAGAAGAAGAAGAAGAAGAAGAAGAAGAAGAAAGAAGAATAAGAAGAAAGGAAGAATAAGAAGAAGAAGAAGAAGAAGAAGAAGAAGAAGAAAAGAGAAGAAGAAGAAGAAAAAAGAAGAAAGAAGAAGAAGAAAGAAGAAGAAGAAGAAGAAGAAAGAAGAAGAAAGAAGAAAGAAGAAGAAGAAGACGACGACGACGACGACGACGACCACTCTCCCCAATGTAGGCGGACAGCACCCACTTTGTTAACAGCCTGAATAGAACAAAAGGTAAAGGGAGAATTCTCTTGTCTGCCTGACCGCATGAGCTGAGACACTGGTCTTCTCCGACCCTTGGAGGACTTGGACTTACTGGCTCCTGCAGTTCTCAGGCCTTTGGACTGAGACTGAACTACACCACTGGCTTTCCTGAGTCTACAGCTTGCCAACAGCAGATCATAGAACTTCTCAGCCTTCATCATCACGTGAGCCAATCTCTCATAATAAATCTCTTTATACAGAGAGAGCAGCATATGACTTAGTCAGACACTTGCTTCAAAAACAGTTAAACCACAAAGAATAAACAGGGATACATAAATAATAAAATACAGAAAATACTGGTAACTGTTTAGTATGACGACAGAAATGTGAGAATTTGTAGTTGTGTACATTTGGAATTTTTCATAATGTTAAATTTTTTTAAGTATTTTCTCCACTTGTTTCATAAACTATATGATGATCATTGAGAAAAAGTATATAAAAGTAGCTAAAACACATGTCAGGTATAACATCAGTTTGAAAAAAGAATAAAGAAAAAAATTTAAGGAATCCACATTCTAAATTAGGAGATGGCCAGTTCACAGGCCAAATCCAGACAGCTGCCTGTTTTTGTGATAGTAACGCAGGTACGTCCATTTGTTTAAATACTGATGGTTGCTTTCATGGTACAACAGCCGAGTAAATGCAATAGAAACCACATGGTTCATGAAGCAAAACTGATTTACTATCTGGCCCTTCAAAGAAAGTTTACTGATTCCTATTATAAATTCTACATTTTTACTATTATTTAAGAGAAAATTTAGCCTCAAAACATTTTCAGAGCCTTTTTAAAAAAAATTTACCAAGGAGTTTCCCTATCTAGCTTCTCATAAATAAAAACAAAGCTACCTATAAAATAGGGGCTGATAGCCTCCTAAGTTTTGACCTAAATTGAATAAATCATTTCATAGCTTCAGGGTAGCTACTTTTCTATTAAAAAGCCTATAATAAAAGTAAACAAATAAACCACAAAGATAAAAAGGTAAAAGAAGAAAAATTATAATTTCATAATACTATTATTACTTTACTTCAAGTTCCCTGAGTTTAATAAAATAGCCAAAGGGAAACAATATATTACATGTTTCAATGCATTCCAACCAAAGGATGTTTTTCACTTGGGGAGAGAAAGACAAAGGAACACAGATACATACAAGGCTGGAATTTCCTCCATGTCGATCCAGCGAAAAACACTGTAAACCCATGGGCCATTTTTTTCTAACTATAAACTGTATGTTTTGGATTAATAGTTTAAACACATTCTTTGGCAACCTTCAACTTAACGTACATAACCTTCAGGTACACCCATGAGCTGATTAGTAATTTAGGGCTTGAGAAAAGCAATGTTTCAGAGGGAAATGGAAACATGAATGAGTTTAATATGTAAGTACACTAGCTAAAGGGCATAATTAAAACTACATAACTCCTTTAAATCTACATAATTATGTCCCAAAGACATTCTCATTAGTATCTTTTATTTTGCCACTAAACCAGAAAGGACTTCATGTCTACATGGTTGGGAAATACATATAAAATTTAAAAAGCTAAGGCTGGCTGGATGTGGCAGCTCACACCTATAATCCCAGCACTCTGGGAGGCTGAAGTGGGCGGATCACTTGAGGTCAGGAGTTCGAGAACAGCCTGAGCAACATAGTGAAACCCCATCTCTAACAAAAATACAAAAATTAGCCAGGCGTGGTGGCGTGTGCCTTTAGTCCCAGCTACTTGGGAGGCTAAGACGACGGAAATACTTGGAGACATGAGAATTGCTTGAACCCAGGGAGGAGGCAGAGGTTGCAGTGAGCTGAGATCACACCACTACACTCCAGTCTGGGTAACAAAGCGAGACTCTGTCTCCAAATACATACATATGTACATACATACATAGCTAAGGCATATACAAGTCAGATAAAGTGCTCGCAAAATTCAATGACTCAACTTCCCTTTTTAAAGTAATATATAAAATCTGCCATTAAGTAATATATAAATCTAGTCAACCATCATTGCCACCACTGTATCAGTTAGGTGACCTTATGCCCCAGATTTCAGAGGGGAAAATAACCAGAAAGAATTAACAAACTATTTTTAATTTTACAAGACAGAATGTGGCATTTTCTGACACTAACTCAATTGAAAATCTCTACTAACCAGCACTTCCTTTACTATGCAATGATAATTGATGTTCCTAATGATCAGCCTAAAGCATGTTCCAAATCCTGAAGTTCATTCTAAATGATTAAAAAGATTATGTTCCGTACACTTTCAATAGTGAGTACACTTCATTATATTCTCATTATTTTAAGATTAGCAACATATTTAGGATATATAAGTCCATCAAGAGGCTGTTCTCAAAATTAAATATTCACAGGGGCTCTACTGAAAAGCTCTTAACATTATGGTCAATTTACTGTACAAAGGGGAGAAAATCACATCTCTCAAGACATGGGACATGAAACTCTATAGGGTATTGAGAGATTCTGTTCTAGGACTTGAAGACATTTTAAATCCCCTTTTTGGAAAAAAAAAATTGGCCCAAACAGTGGCCATTATATTCTCTGCTTATAATGACACTCATCAAATCTTCTGAGACAGAAGCTGGAAGAGGAATTAGGAAGCTATTGCAGTAATTAGATAAGAGATGGTGATGGTGTGGACCAATACTGTGACAGTACAAACTGGATGATGATATACTTCAAGATTTAGCCAAAAAAAAAACGTGCTGACAGCATAGGTATGAGAGAAAGGAGTCAAAGCCTACATATATCAAGGTTTTTAACCTCAGCAACTAAAGCTATGGGACTGCCATTGTCTGAGATGGGAAAGACTACAGAAGGAGTTGATTTGGGGCAGAATGGTAGGCCAAGAGCTTAGTTTTAAGCACTTTAAGCCTGAGATACCTCCTAAGTATTATAATGTTTATATAGTCTAGAACATAGATCATCAGACACTTGATATCTGGGTCTAGAGCTCATGGAGAAGGCTAGGCTGAAAATATGCTATTAGGAGTCATCGGCATATAGATACATGTGAAGCCATTAAAAAAAGGATGAGATTACCTAAGGAGTGTAAATAGAAAGAACTAAGATGTTTCCCGGAGCACTAAACTATTTAAGAAGAATATGATATCCGCATTCCTCATGTTATTGTGCCGCATTTTATTGTGCTTCATAGAGAGTGCATTTTCTACATATTGAAGGTTTGTGGAACCCTGCGTCATGCATGTCTATCCATGCCATTTTTCTAACAGGATGCTCACTTCGTATCTGTGTGTCACATTTTGGTAATTCTCTTTTCAAACCTTTTTGTTATATCTCATTATATATATTTTATTATTATATCTGTTTTGGTGATCTGTGATCAGTGATCTTCGATGTTACTAATGAAACTGTTTTGGGATGTCACAAACCACACCAATATAAGACAGCAAACATAGTCGATAAATGTTGTATGTGTTCTGACTGCTCCACCAACTGGCCACAACCCTGTCTCTCCCTCTCTCCTCAGGTCTGTCTATTCCCTGAGACAAAAAAAATACTGAAATCAGGCCAATTAATAACCCTCAGGCCAATTAATAAGGACTCTAAGTGACCAAGTGAAAAAAGACTTGCACACCTCACACTTTAAATAAAAAGCTAGAAATGATTAGGCTAGTGAGGAAGCCATGTGCAAAGCAAAGACGGGCTGAAAGCTAGCCTCTTTGAGTCAGTTAGCTAAGTGAGAGGCTGAAAGCTAAGCTTCTTGTGTCAAACAGCCAAGCTGCGAATGCAAAGAAAAAGTTATTAAAGGAAATCAATAGTGATACTCCAGTGAACATGTGAATGATAAAAAAGCAATACAGGCTTACTGCTGATGTGAAGAAAGTTTGAGTGGTCTAGATAGAAGATTAAACCAGCCACAACATTCCCCTGAGTGAAAGCCTAATCCAGAGGAAGGCGCTAACTCTCTTCAATTCTACAAAGGCTGAGAGAGGTGAGGTAACTGTAGAAGAAAAGTTTGAAGCTAGCAGAGGTGGGTTCACGTGGTTTAAGGAAAGTAGCTGTCTCCATGACATAAAAGTACAAGGTGAAGCAGCAAGTGCTGATGGAGAGGCTGGCGCAAGTCAACCAGGAGAACTAGCTAACATAACTGATAAACGTGGCTATACTAAACAACAGATTTCAATTTACACAAAACAGCCTTATATTGGAAGAAGACGTCATCTAGGACTTTCATAGCTAGAAAGGAGAAGTCAATGCCTGGATTCAAATGACAGGCTAACTTTCTTGTTAGGGGCTAGTGCAACTGGTGGCTTGAAGTGGAAGCCAGTTTACCATCCTGAAAATCCTAGGGCCCTTAAGAATTATGCTAAATGTACTCTGCCTGTGACCACTAAATGGAACAAACAAAATGTGGGTAACAGCACATCTGTTTATAGCAGAGTTTACTGAATAATTAAGTCCACTATTGAGAGCTAGTGCTCAGAAAAAAAAGAATTTCTCACAAAATATTACTGCTTCATGACAGCGTACCTAGACACCTAAGTGCTTTGATGACATGTATGATCAGATTAATGTTTTCATGCTTATTAACGCAACATCCATTCTGCTGCCCATAGATCAAGGAATAATATTGACTTTCAAGTCTTATTATTTAAAAAATATATTTAATTAGGATATCATTCCCACAGATTGTGATTCCTCTGATGGATCTAGGCAAAGTAAATGGAAAACCTGGAGAGAATTCACCATTCTAGATGTCATGAAAAGTATTTGTGACTCACGGGAAGAGATCAGTGTATCAACATTAACAGGAGTTTGGAAGAAGCTAATTTCCAGCCTTCATGGATGACTTTGAGGGGTTCAAGACTTCAGTAAAGGAAGTCACTGCAGATGCAGTGGAAATATCAAGAGAACTAGAATTAAAAGTGGACCTTAAAGATGTGACTGAGTTGATTTCTGCAGCATCATAAAACTTTTTAATAGATAAAGAGTTGCTTCTCATGGATGAGCAAAGAAGGTGCTTTCTTGAGATGGAAGCTATTCCTAGTGAAGATGCTGTGAACACTATTGAAATGACAACAAAGGATTTTGATTATTACATAAACTTAATTGATAAACAGCATCAGGGTTTGAGAGGATAGACTCCAATTTTTAAAGAAGTTATGTTATAGGTAAAATGCTATCAAACAGCATTGTATGCCACAGATAAATGTTTTGTGAAAGGAAAAGTCAATCGATGCAGCAAACTTCTTGGTTGTCTTATTTTAAGAAATTGTCAGAGCCACTCCAGCCTTCAGCAACCACCACCCTGATCAGTCAGCAGCCATCAACATCAAGGCAAGGCTCACCAAAGGCTCAGATGATCATTACCATTTTTAGTAATAAAAAATGTATTTTTAAATTAGTTATCTACATTGTTTTTCTAGACATAATACTATTGTACATTTAACAGACTGCAGTATAGTATACAGATAACTTTTATATGCATTGGGAAAGCAAACTGTGTGACTTGCTTTATTTAAATTTTATTGTGGTGTTCTGGAACAAAACCTGCAATATCTTCTAGGTATGCCAGTACTGCCTTAGGGAAGTTGAATACTTATATCTATGTTATCTAGGATCTATCCTGTCAAGTATCCTATGTACACTTCTAAACCAATTCTTCAATTATTTTAAATCAGCAAGTAAATTTATCTTTGCTGAAAATGAGGAAAGATGGTTATTGTGAAATCAATCAAATGTAACCTTGACCTGAGTAGGTCCTTAAATACAATTTTGAGAAAGGCATAACCAGCTGTAGGTAAGAAGTATAAGGTAAAACCAAAAGAAAGACTGCACAAATCTAGTAGGATAGGTAAGCACTGAAGTCAAGGAAGTCAACAGTTCTGTTTGGATGATGACACAGAGCTGAAGGGTGATCCAAGTGATTTCTGCAATAATAACTTCCACAGATTCAAGAGACACTTGAAGCATGCTACCAAAAATTCAAATATTCAAAAATGTGTGATAAACATAAAAAGTTTGAGAGGCCTTGATCTTAAATCTTTTTATCACCTCAAAGCCCAAACTTTTTTTTTTTCTTTAAGAGACAGAGTATCACTCTGTCTCCCAGGATTGAGTGAAGTGGCATGCTCATAGCTCACTGTAACCTTGAACTCCTGAGCTCAATCCCATCTCAGTCTCCCAAGTAGCTGAGACTACAGGTGTGTGTCACCATACTCAGCTAATTTTTTTATTTTTTTAGAGAGAGGGAGTCTTGCTATGTTGCCTAGGCTGGTCTTGAGCTCCTGGGCTCAAGTGATCTTCCCACCTCGGCCTCCCAAAGCGCTGAGATTATAGGTGTGAGCCATCATGCCCAGTCCCAAAATGCATCTCTTTAATGAGTACCTAAAAGTTAGCATCTTGGCAATGATTAGAAAACTGAACCCTGAAGACAGTTCAGCACTCTCATGCAACTTGCTTTGGATACCTGACATTTTAAAATAAATAGAAACACATGTATCAAGGAACCATCCATTTATATTTTCTAACTTTTCTCTATGTATTAAGAAAGATAAAGATCACTAGACAGGAATGAAATCAACCTGTAATTTCTCAGCATCCAGCAGGAATACTTCCACTGAAATTTAATAACGTGCTCTCAGCTTTTACAAAGGTTCAATATAAGACTCTCCACTTGAGTAATGGTTCTATGTCTTCAGCCAACCCATGGTTTAAAAGGTCCTTTATTACATTACCAACAACCTTTATATAAAGACTTCACAGATCATAAAATACTCGTGCATCCCAATTCTGTATATCCAAATCCTACCATCCTTCAGAGTTCAATTCAAATATCGATTTCTCTGTGAAGCCCTGAGTCTCCTAGGTAGATATAATATCTTACTCTTGAGGTTGTTCTTCTACTATACTTACTACTTTCTATGTCACATTAAATAAGAACTTAGGGGAGGGCATTTTATTGACCATTTGCTATGTATCAGACACCGTGCTAATAAGCACAATACCAAGAGTTATTAACATACGTGATCTTCATATCAATCTCATCATTATCCTTATTTGAAGGGTAAGAAAACTGAAGTCCAGAGAGGCCGATTTAATCAAAGTCATATGGCAAATAATTGGCAAATGAGGTCAGGACTCTGGTTTGATTCCAAAGTCTATATTCTCCCTGCCATACCACTGTGCCTTCCAAAATAAGTCGAACTGCCCTCTCGGGAGACTAATGTGTATTTATTTATTAAGTTTTGTGAAATAACTCTAAATATCCAATACTTACTTGAATTTAAACCTAACAAAATGTAGTATATGTCCCAAAAGAGGTTATTACTAATTACAAGGGCAATTCAATAGATATATTATAAAACACAAGTTATAACAGTCTAGTAAAGACTATGTTCCTTGAGGTCAAGAATCCTATCTTTTTTTAACTTTTAAGTCTGGGGGTACATGTGCAGGTTTGTTATATAGGTAAACCTCTGTCATGGAGGTTTACTGTACAGATATTTCGTCACCCATGTACTGAGCTTAGTACCCAACCCTTTTTTCTGCTTCTCTCCTTCCTCCTACCCTCCAACCTCAAGGAGGCTCCAGTGTCTGTTGTTCCCTTCTCCATGCTCATGAGTTCTCATCATTTAGCTCCCACTCATAAATAAGAACATGCAGCATTTGGTTTTCTGTTCCTTCAATAGTTTGCTAAGGATAATGGTCTCCAGCTCCATCCATGTTCTTACAAAAAGACATGATGTTGTTCTTTTTATGGCTGAGTAGTATTCTATGGTGTATATGTACCACATTGTCTTTACCCAATCTGTCACTGATGGGCACTTAGGGTCATTCTATGTGTTTGCTTTGTGAATATGAACATTTGTATACATATATCTTTATGGCAGAATGATTTATATTCCTCTGGGTATAAACTCAGTAATAGCATTGCTGGATCGAATGGTAGTTCTGTTTTTAGCTCTTTGAGGAATTGCCATACTGCTTTCCACAATGGTTGAACTAACTTACACTCCCACCAATAGTGTGTAAGTGTTCCCTTTTCTCCACAACCTCATCAGCATCTATTATTTTTTGACGTTTTAATAATAGCCATTCTGACTGGTATGAGATGGTATCTCACTGTGGTTTTGATTTGCATTTATCTAATGATCACTGATATTAAGCTTTTTTTCCTATGCTTGTTGGACACATGTATGTCTTCTCTGGAAAAGTACCTGCTCATGTCCTTAGCCTACTCTTTAATGGACATTTTTTTTTCTTTTAAATTTAAGTTACTTAAAGATGCTGGATATTAGACCTTTGTCAGATGCACAGGTGGCAAATATTTTCTCCCACTCGGTAGGCTGTTTACTCTGTTGATAGTTCCTTTTGCTCTGCAGAAGCTCTTAAGTTTAATTAGATCCTATTTGCCAATTTTTGCTTTTTTTACAATTGCTTCTGGTATCTTTGTCATGAAATATTTGCCCATTTCTTATGTCTAGGATGGTACTGCCTAGGTTGTCTTCCAGGGTTTGTAGTGTTTTGGGCTTTACATTTAAGTCTTTAATCCATCTTGAGTTGATTTTTCTGTATGATGTAAGGAAAGGGTCCAGTTTCAATGGAAAGGGTCCAGTTTCCTTTCTGCATATGGCTGAGCAGTTATCCCCGCACTATTTGTTGAATAGGGAGTCCTTTCCCCATTGCTTGTTTTGTGAGCTTTGTTGAAGATCAGATGGTCGCAGGTATGTGGCCTTATTTCTGGGCTTTCTATTCTGTTCCATTGGTCTATGTGTCTGTTTTTGTACCAGTACCATGTTGTTTTGGTTACTGTAGCCCTGTAGTATAGTTTGAAGTCAGACAACATGATATCTCCAGCTTTGTTCTTTTTGCTTAGGATTGCCTTGGCTACTCGGTCTTTTCTGGTTCCATATGAATTTTAAAATAGTTTTTCTAGTTCCATGAAGAATGTCATTGGTAGTTAGACAGGAATAGCATTGAATCTATACATTACTTTGGGCAGAATGGCCATTTTAACAATACTGATTTTTCCTATCTTTGAGAATGAGATGCTTTTCCATTTGTTCGTATCATCTCTGATTTCTTTGAGCAGTATTTTGTAATTCTCAGTGTAGAGCTCATTCACCTCTCTTGTTAGCTGTATTCTTAGGTATTTTATTCTTATTGTGGCAACCGTGAATGGTGGCATTGTGTTCCTGATTACTGACAGTCCTTAAAACACTGGTATAGACAGTTTAATTAATATGAAAATGAAAGTTCTTCTTGTCCAATAAAATTATATTTCTTTCCAAAAATGAGGATCATGTGCTTTTTCCATCCCCTTTAGCTAGACTTAGGGCTCAAGTAGAATAATTAAGTTAGCTAAGTGTTCAGCAATGTCAGTTTCTCTGTTTTTTTCAATATTTTGTTTTTATTTTTCACCTTTCTAATGGAAAAAGACTTAAGCTTATCTAGTGTTTGTGGTATGGCCTATCCAATGGACAGAAAAATCATGTGAATCCCAGAGCTTCTACCTAGCAGTAAACTCACTGATCTTCAGGGTGTTTCTCTGCAAAATCCTAGTAATTATACCTATTCTTATATGGTGATTTTCTAAAGCTTAAATAAGAATAGTTATAAAAAGTAGGCCAGGCACAGTGACTCACACCTATAATCCCAGCACTTCGGGAGGCTGAGGCGAGTGGATCACTTGAGGTCAGGAGTTCCAGACAAGCCTGGCCAACATAGTAAAACTTCGTCTCTTCTAAAGATACAAAACTTAACCGGATGTAGTGGTACACACCTGGAGTCCCAGGTACCCGGGAAGCGGGGGTTGCAGTGAGCCGAGATCACGCCACTGCACTCCAGCCTGGGTAACAGAGCGAGACTCTCTAAGTAAGTAAGTAAATAATATTTACACAAAGTGCCAGACATACTGCAGGACTCAATAAAGGTTCGCATTCCCCACTTTAAAAAATTATTTTAAATGACTCAACCATGCCAAAGAATAGCAAGTTTACTTTAATTCTGCCATCTTTTCTAAAAGCCATTTAAAATGTTAAATATATTTCTAAGAAAAATAACATTATTTTTAGTCCATTTGCCTCTATCAAGAAAATATTATATCCCCTTTTGATAACACATTCTTTCCCTAAAAATAATGCAGAAAATATGCTCTTTTAAAACTTTGATTATTCTTTGTAAAGAGAAAATAATACAAGGCATTTACTGTGGTACTCAGAGTCTGCTCTCTCTAAGGATAAGCCAATCTATAATCAATAGTCAGAAAAGCAAATGATATAGCTAGAGGGTTCCCTGAAAGAACAAAAACATATTCGTTAGCAATTCCACTTTTTAAATGAAAAGCCTGTCTTTACTATAACAGGAAGATTTAAATATGAAGGAAAAAATCATGGAGTAGCATATCCTGTAATTTTTTAAAAGAAAAAACTAATGGCTTAACCTACTTAGGTCCATTTTCAGCCAACGAATATGTATTAAGAAAAAACTAGGTGCAGAGCATTCTTTCCTATGCAAGAGGTGGGTGGAGAGAATGTAACAACTTTAAGAGAATCCCTGCTATTCAGACACTTAAAATTTAGTTAAGACTGAAAGAGGTGCTGTGGGGAAGTCACTGCTGGCTAGGGTGCTCAGGAAAGGATTAACACAGGGCTGGGCCTTCCGTGATAAACAGAAAGGATTCTATAGCTCTCATCAACAGAGGCTTACACTAAATCTAGTTCATCCCCAGTGTACTAAAATTAATTCCAACTAGTTGCCCCTTGATTATTCAGAGTTCTCTCCCCTATTAGACAGTGTAATTTCTTCCTTTTCTTAAGGTAATAAATTTATACATACTATATAGGTAGATTAAAATTATCTTTTAAAAAATCACATAAAGCTTTATGATCTTGAATGTGAAAATCTAAGTCTAACAAAATATACCTTTTAAAACAACATATAAATGTAAACAATAAGTGCAAAGTTATCCATAGAAAGGAATCATCAGTACTGTTTGGAATGAAACCTAATACAGTTGTAAATGGCTTACCACGGCATTATTCAAATTGCATTCTTTACGTAAGAGGCCTCAAGGCACAATCAATAAATTAATGATTAAAATACATAAAACTGTAGCAGATAATCATCATCATAAAATTGTGTTAAAATAATGTTTAAGTGTTGATTTGTCAGAAAGGACCTATTAATAAAGACAGATTTTTATGGTACTATTCCTAGAAGGCTCATACATGGGACAAGGATGATTTTTGGAAATCATCTTGTCTCTAGTTCCTTATAGTAGGAATCTGGAAACTGTGGAAACGTATTACCTGAACTCACATGTGGCCAAGGCAAAGCTTTGCAGGGAATAAGGAAGCAAAAAAGGAGAACAAAAAGTAGCCTTAAGTGCTATGACACCCTTGAAACTCTAAAGACCACACTACAGTGTTTCTGTAGTCTTAATATTACTAAGACTAGGATACAAAACCTCAAGGCAAGTAATGGAGCAACGAGGTTTTCGAGGTTTTCACAGTGAGTTAAGCAAGCAAATCATGAGGCAAGAAGGGTAATCAAAGCACATGCAACATTGGCAAAAAAAGAGAAACAAGTTCACCTTTAAAGACAGAACAAAACAGGAAATTTCCTAGAAATACAAGAAGACTTCATGATGTCTTCTTGAATTACCCTTGAGATCATTCTCATTGGTGAATATTATATTCAAATATACTAATTAATATGACTATGTCCTGGATTCATGTTTTTCTAAATATAGATTTTCAAGGGGCAATTTTAAGTATTTTTAAAACCAAAGGTAGAAATAAAAGCATTATGATAAAAAACTCATATCCAAGAGAATTAATGTATATATGTATAGTTTTCCTTTGTTGCTAAAGAGACATCACATTATAATATAACCTAAAAACATTAACATATACAGCACACCTTGTCTTCAAATTGGTTTAACAGTATTATTATAACTAAATTACAAAGTGACTACATTTAAACAAATAAAATTCCCTTTAATCCACACATTTCCTGTGAAATGTCAAGCTTTTACCATTCTCACTTTATCCTTACATATGGATTTACTAAATAGTATCACTTAACCACTACTTAAGCTAGTGACAGTGATATTGTTTCACATTTACTCATTCTGACAAATGTTTTGTTTTATACTACACTGTCTAAATAAATCTAATAGAATAAAATATAATTTATATACAATTTTTTAATATTACAATGGAGAAAATCTGAGATGAATGTTCATCACAGTGTTCATTTTGAAAGACTATGGAAAACAAGGGGCTTCTTCATACAAAAAATATCTGCCTAAAAACTGCCAAAGGAAGGGGCAGAAAAGACAGGTGAAGAGAAACTATGTAGAAATATTTGGTTTTTGGTGGCTTATATAAAATTCAGAGGGCAAGGATAGCATACAGGAACGGAACTGAAGAGCTAAGAAAATGCCTGAACCAATGCAAAGGAAAAGGAAATGACAGGTTGAAATAAAAGGCCTTTTGAGGTCCAAAGATGTGGAGACAAACTAAAGCATATAGTAAGTAAAAAAGATTAATTGTGCCCAAAACCCATACACCTTATTGTAGACATCATTCATTTCCCTCTAGATTATCTTTCCAGTGGGGGATGTAAAAAAAAAAAATAGGGATTCTGTTGAGATTTTAGTAGAAAATCTGTTTCCCCTCTCTAACTTTAAGAACTTGACTAAATCACAGGTTCCTTGAGCCTAGGCATGATTAAGACAGCATTGCTTTACTCAATTCCAGTAGGTACGATACAGGGATCAAAGACTTAAGAGCAAGAAAGTCTGCCATTATCAGTCCTAGAGGCACAGATAAAGCCTGGCACCTCATTTTAAATGACAGTCCCTCCAAAATGAAGGGTCTGCACCACCTTACTCCCTGAGAGCGGAGACACAGTGAGTTTAGTGCAGGCTCTGTGTAAGCCCAGGCCACCAAAGCCATGGCTTCTCATCTGACTTGAGCTACATTTGCCCAAGCCTCAGCACTGGGAGTTTGCCTCAGCTTGTGCTGGTACTCCACTGCCTCCTGCTGGCCTTCCCTGCACCCACTGACTTTTTAGCTAAATCTGGCTACACTGCAGCTCAAACCTCCACAGACCGAAATCATATCTAAAGGTTCTAAGATCCAGTGTCTGTTCCTTCTGAGTACACTTGGGTGGTTCCCCTTGTCTTGAGTTTCTCAGATCTGCTATTCATATCCCACTAAGATATGACAACAATCTCAAGTTGTGGCAAAACATCATGCTTTTGTTTAAGCCTTTCATGATCACCCTATTTAAAACCACACCCAGGTACTAAACAGCATTCCCTATCTTCTCCATAAAAAAAATTTCTTCATAGCAGTAATCACCAACTAATATATCAATAATTCACTTACTTTTTTACTGTCTCTCTTCAACCAGAATGTAAGCTCCAGAATTTTGATAGTTTTTTTCTGTATTGTTTACTGCTGCTATACCTCTAATAGCTAGAATACTGGCTGGGACAGAGTAGATACTCAATATTTGTTGAATGGATGAACAAAATACACTCTTTAAACAGTCC
This sequence comes from Cheracebus regulus, assembly GCA_963574635.1. Classification (NCBI taxonomy): domain Eukaryota; kingdom Metazoa; phylum Chordata; class Mammalia; order Primates; family Pitheciidae; genus Cheracebus; species Cheracebus regulus. The sequence continues at coordinate 13,942 of CAUYQU010012051.1, forward strand.
CCTAGGAAAAGGCAGGTTATGTCTGAGATAGTACAAAAGAAAATGGCAAGCTTATTCTGGGATCAAAGTCGAAAAGCAATCTGCTTCTTAGGGTGCCTAATCAGTATCATCTTTACCACTCAAATTTTTAAAATTTGAGTTTTTCTGTCTCCTTCTCTAAACTTATTCTCAATTAAATGGCTGGCTTCACTAAGCAGATGACATTCTTATCAATTCAAAACAGTAACTATCTAGATTTCCCCTTGAGTAAACATCCCTCTAGCCCTTTCCTGATTAGATTCCTGCTTTTCTGACTGAGCTGCATACAACAACATTCGCACTATTAAAGCACAACCATTCTTTGGGTCCCCACAACTATGAAAAATTGTATATTCTCTTATTATAAAGAGCAGTGCATATAGGCAAGTATAAAATAACTGTTTGGTTATTTTTTAAATAAAATCCTACAGAAGTAAACTAGAAATATGTTTCAAAGTAATTTTTTAAGTAAAAACAAAACAATAAATTCAACAAAATAGGTGACACACACACAATGGGTTGTTAAAGAAAGCCAAGAATATACTTTGCCCACATGTCAAGTCCCTGAGATTCCTAACATTAATAAATCTTCCAAAGAAAAATTCTTCAGTATCAGAAGTCTGACCCATTTTGGAATCTACACATATCCAATTTGTCCAGAGGCATGACCAATTAAAACACACTCTTGGTACCTTAAACTGGTATCTTCTTAAGAAGATACATATTCTACTGTCATTTCCCCCTAAAAGCACCATATATATTAGCAACAAAAATTTGATCCACCTTTTAAAATGCTGAATAAAATGTCATTTTATTTTTAAATGTCATTTTAATATATTAGCATAATCCATAAGGTATCACTGGCAAAATGACATTTATAAATGAATGACAGAGTTGAAGTCCTCTACTTTTTATCTCATTTCCATAATTTAAGAATTAAAAAGTATTTGGAATACTTCATCAAGAGCAATGAAATTTACTAAAGCTAATTTTTGCCAGAATACTGTTAGGAGAGGGAAATAACACCTGTTTTATTCTAATAATAGACTTAACCCAATACATAATTTAATTAAAAATCTGACTAGCTACCCTCCTGACAATTCATGAAAGCAAGTCCAACCTGTTCAAGTCAATGTTTAAATAATAATTCTTATACTGTAAAATCTAGAATTAGTATTCCACATGCTATGGAAAGCTTCAAGAAAAGAAATAAACCCTTAAGGTACACATATCTTTATTATATACCAAAATATTTAGAAGAGAGAATATAACACATTTCACTGCAATAAAGCTTTGAAAATACATTTTAGATGACTTGGTAGCTGTTAAGGATATCTTTAAACTTGCTGCACAAAAATAATGACAAAGATTAGACTATTTTTGCAGGAAACTTTTTTTTTTTTAAAAGATGGACTTTCACTCTCGTTGCGCAGGCTGGAGTACAAGGGCACGATCTCGGCTCACCACAACCTCCACCTCCTAGGTTCAAGAGATTCTCCTGCCTCAGCCTCCCAAGTAGCTGGGATTATAGGCATGCACTACCACATCTGGCTAATTTTGTATTTTTAGTAGAGACAGTTTCTCCATGTTGGTCAGGCTAGTCTCAAACTGCTGACCTCAGGTGATCCACCCGCCTTGGCCTCCCAAAATGCTGGGATTTACAGGCGTGAGCCACCACGCCTGGAGAAAAGAAACTATTTTTTTATTAAATTCAAATTACTTTCCTAGGATATCACCAACATGAACATTCAAACAAAACAAACTTTTCTTTGAAAGAAAAACCAAAACATAGACAATTAGAAAACTAATATTTGTGTCTAGAAGTTAATAGGTTTACAAATATACTGAGAAAACACGTGAATTATATAGAATAACCCCTTTATCAACATTTTAAAATTATTAAATATTTGTCTAGTACATTATAGATTACATAGTATTTCACATATATACTTTATTCTTTGCAACATTTTAGCAGACATTACTATTGTCCTCAAGAACTGAAAAATCTCTACGGTTAATTGTGTTCTCTTAAGTTTACACAGTTGTCATATCAGTGCTAACCTAAACACTAAGTATAGTCTTACTTCTGAGAGTACTGGGGGAAGTTCAGGGTTTGGAATAAAATAGACCTGGGTCTCACCCAGGTTTGATCATGTACCACCTTTGCTGCCTGGAGAAAATGCATTAAATTCCCAATCGAAGGAAGATAATATTTACTTCACGGTGGTGTTGTGAGATTAAATAAAAAATATAGGAAGAATTTAAAGCAGCATGGCTGCTTTAAAGCAATCATATTCTGGCACTAGTATCTTTCTCCTCTCTACCCATCTCACACTACATTCCTAAATTCCACACTACAAATAAACCAGAATTGTGTTTTTAAACATTTTTAAATAACAAAAGCCTCCTTTTAAGTGAAATCTTACACAGAACCCCAACCCATAAAAGTAGATAAAGATACAATTACACTTGCTAAAAGGAGGCCAGAAACCAGACAACTTAATCTCTCCTGTCAATTTCTCTCTCCCTTTACTGTGAAACCTAGAGTTCCCAAGAACAACCTCAAATCTATTCCATTATACCACATCCCTTGAACATTTCTTAAGACAAACTATATCTTTGCTGAAATTTAGTCCCTATTTCCTTTCTTTGCCCTTAATCTTCTTCTCCATTCGAGGTTATATGAAACCCCTAATAAGCCAGCACAAATTGTATTCTACTTGTGGAAACTTTGCTGATTGTATCATACCAATCTAACCAATCTTTCCTCTGAAAACCTACAGTAAGAATAGCTGGCACTTACTATACATCAGAATCTGTATTAAGCCCTTACTGAATCTTCCTTACATCAATGAAGAATAGACAACAGTTAGGTAGAGACATATATACATATGTATATATAATTATTGTCCACATTCTGTAGATGAGGACACATGTCAGGTAACCTGCCTAAAGTCACACAACTTGTATATAATGGAACTCAATCATCTGCAAGCCTGTACTCTATTAGTTCTTTCCATTCTTTTTCATGTCACTGAGTACATAAAAAGACATATCTAAAGCACTCTAGGGCCAAGTGAAAGAAGCTGCTCACAGTTAAAGGCAGTTAGCTTTAATACCCCAGGTCCAGCCTAGCTTCTCCAAGGATTCATGGGATCAATATTGGAATATATTGGAAATTCATTAGCAGTACATCAGCTGAAAAACTCTGCTATACATACTCATTTCGTATTTACTGATACTTGGTATATAGCAGGGGCTCAAATATGTGTGTGGGTTATTGACAAGGGACAACCTATATGTTAAAATCGCAAAGAGAAGAAGACAGAAGAACAAAACAAGAGCTGAAGAATTTACTAATAAATGCCTATAACTTGAACAAGCCAATAATCAGTTTAGATTTCCATAAGGTTGCTATGGTTTGAATATCTGCCCCCTCCAAAACTCACATTAAAGCGTAATCCCCAATGTGGCAATAGTGAGAGGCAGGGTCTTTAACACGTGACTGGATCATGGAAGCTCTGCCTATTATGGACTGATCCATTCATGGATGAATGGATCAAAAGGTTAATAGATTAATGGGTTGTCATAGGAGGGAAAATGGTGGCTTTATAAGAAGAGGAAGAAAGACCTGAGATAGTGCACTAGCACACTCAGCCCCTTTGCCATGTGACGCTCTGTGCCACCTTGGTACTCCTCAGAGTTCCCACAAGTAAGGAGGCTCTCATCAGATGCAGCCCCATGACCTAGGACTTCTCAACCATAAGTGGAAGAAATAAATTTCTTTTCTGTATAAATTACACAGTTCCAGATATTCTGTGATAGGTACTAGAAAATGGACTATGACAGGGTAGTATTTAAAACAGTGTGGTTCTGAATCTTTAGTGTTCATCAATTTCATCTGGATGGTTTGTTAAACCACAAACAGTGGGCCCTGACCCCAGAACCTGATTCTGAGAATCCACATTTCTAACAAATTCCCAAATGATGCTGATGCTGAGATCTACTGGTCTTTGAAATTAAAAAAATCCTAACAATAAATATGGTTCATATACTCACACCCTGCCAGCCAAATATTTAATCCTTCAGTAGTCATTTTTTAACAACACAAGTTTGTTCTAAGTCATGATACAAGCTAGATTCTGGAAGGGAAGATAAGCTTTTTAAACAGTGCTAAATGTTCCTTGACCCAATTATAACAACATGTTATAGACCTTAAGCATGCTGTCATCAAGGACAGAAACCACAGCTTTATAAAATGTACATTATCAATGTTGCACTTAATATCCAATAAAACCAGCTTAAAGCAATTCAGAACAACAACACTATAAGCAATCTGATTGACAGGAGACATTGCTTTGAATTTATTAGAAGAATTATCCGGTTAAATTCAATACCTAACAGTTAAGCTAGTGGCCAAAGTGACTTAACGTCCAAGTGCCAAGTAAAAGAATATTTTTTGTGGTATTCATAGTATAAATAGAGGTTTGTACGTGCTCTCACTTATAAGTAGGAGCTAAACATTGAGCATGCACAGACACAGAGACAGAAGGAACAGACATACAGGACTACTAGACGCAGGAGGGAGGGTGGTTGAAAAACTGCCTATTGGGTACTATGCTCACTACCTGGGTGATGAGATACATACCTCAAACCTCACAGCACAAAATATACTCAGGTAACAAACCTGCACATGCACCCCCTATATCTAAAATAAAAGTTGAAATTTAAAAAATAAAAAATGAATTAAATAAATAAAGCTTTGATTTTATATCTCTTGCACCAAAGGTGATGCTTTTTTTTAGGTACACAGGCATGTAAATTATAATTACTACTAAGAAAAACATGAAAAAACTTTACTCTGATTAATTAAATACACTCTATTTGCATAAAGCATAGGTGACTTTATTTCAGAAATAAGGGAAATTATTTAAAGAATAAGACATTCAAAACTTTAAATACTTCTTGTAAATCATTCACAAATCCAAAAAAATCTGATTCAACAACCTAAGCACAATTTTTAAATGTCCCCATCCTTCAATGACAAGGATTAACTCAAAGAAATCTATTTTAACATTTTAAATATATCAACACTAATATTCAACAATTAAATCTGGCTGCACTGCCTATGCAGTAGCCATTCTTTATTCCTTTACTTTCTTAATAAACTTGTTTTCACTTAAAAAAAAATTTTTAATCTAAGAATAAAAACCCTACATTATGAAACCAATATTTTTGGAGTAGGGTATATTGTGAAAAGCAATTGGTGTGCTATAAGATCATGTATCAATGGAATGTTCTCTTGGAAATGACTGATGTTTTAATACTAAAATCCCCGTCATCAAGTATAATATGCATCTAAATAAAACAGTATTCCAATATACTGAGAAGGTAAAATACAAAAAGTCTGGAAACGGAGAATTTTAAATGACAACAATCAAAACCACAACAATCCCAAAAACACCTAATAAAAAAGCCTAAGTGAATAAGTAATAAATGAAAGAATTATTAATATAAAATTATTTTATATAAAGTATTACAAAAATAAAATGAAGGAAGAGTTAACAATGTTTTACGTACTTTCCCCTCATTCCTTGTTTACTGTGTATCCTTGCTGTTAGTTCTTTCTCTACTAATCCATGTCATTCACTTTCTCCAGATCTTAATTCAAGATTGATCTCTAACATGATCCACCCTAATAACTTTCTTACTCCACATCACCTCAACAGTACTTTCCTTTTTACCATCATGTTTTGGAACTGTTTTCCAATTCCTTCTATCTATCTCAATTAAACTATTATCAAGTAGATTAAAATCTTAAAGCAAAAGAGATTTTTTTTTTAAATCAATGTTAGCCTAAATAATCAGAAATACATAGCTAGGACAAATTAACGTGAACCAGGTGGAACCTTTACTCATACTATTTTCCTTTCCTCAGTAAACCTTCTTAACATCCCATATTCATTATATTATTTTAGTAATAATATATTCATAGTTGTAAAACTACACATATTTGACTAAATTACAGTTACCAATTGACCCTATCCAGGCTGACAGGATCCTGGTTGGCAGCTACCTACCCAACAACACCAGTTCCTACTGGCCTATTAATTCAATCTATCTTTAGTAATTTGGTAAAAAAAATCTAAGTCTCCAAACTCCTTTTGCCACAATTACACTGATACAGTTCAGTTTCCTAACACCTACAGGATGGCCGACACTTTAAGGTCCTTTAAAATATTGCCCCTTTAGCATGAAATTTCCTTACTTCTCTGTCTGTATATTTGTATTTATTTGGTTTTTCCAAATAAATCTCTCGGAAGATTCTCATAAATAAGGTCCTGGAAAGTCTCCATAGATAAAGGATGTTTATTTTATTGCAGTATGTTCAGAATGGTACATGTTCATGATAAATAAACAATAAAAATTTACTGAATGACCTATGCCAAGTAGATGGAATATGTACATATACATGTGTCTGTGTATATACACAAGTATATTTCTCTGTACTTGTTATAAGAATCATAATATGATACTGTATTAAATGTTTGCATATCTGTATATTCTACCAATCCATATTTTGATTTAGAAAAATACATGGATGACAACAAATTTGATTCAAAGCATCTGTATTTCTAACAAACTCCCAAATGATACTGATGCTGAGATCTACTGTTCTTAGAAATATAAAAGCGACTAAAATGACTTAGTATTCTACAACTTGTTAGAAACAGCCCTATCTAAAAAGAACAAAAATAGATAAAGATTATTTTTTCTCATACTGAAAGCCAAACTTCTAAAATTTGGTAGAATTTACCATGTATTCAGCAAAATATAAATAAAATCTATGAACACATATGAAAATTTATTTCTATGTAAATAATATGGAAATGTCCATGTATTCGTTTATTCAATAAACATTTATTGAGTGCCTGCTAGGAGTAAGGCTCTATTCTAGGTGCCTGAACATGCAGCAGTCAACAAGAAAGATGAGATACCTGCTTTTATATAGTCTACATTCTAATTATAGGATACACATAATAAATAAATAAATAAATAAGCAATAAATATAAGGTGGTCATAAGCACCCAAAATTGTAAGAACATAATCTGGTAGCAAGTAACCAGTATCATTTATTGCTAGTCTGAAAATATTTTTAAAAGGAAAGAAAAATAACCCAAACCAACAACTCTGAATAAGCATTTTACAAACAGGTGGCTACTTTTTACATATATAGGATTGACTTAACACATATGACAGAGCAGGAGCACTGCCATCTTAATCAAGCATCATCATTTAAAAATTTACCTTGATCAAAAACTGCCTCAATCCAAAGGACATCAGCCTAATGGCTAAGATCAGCATGACCATAAACCACAAATAACATCTCTGACCAGAAACACTCCAAACTCCTCCCCAGCCAGAGACAAGACAGCCCTGAGATAACCTCCCTTCCGGCTGGAGAGACAAGAGTCCCAAATAACCTCCCATCAGACCAGAGACATTCCAACTCCACCATAAATTTCTCCCCAACACAGAAACATTCCAAGCTCTCTCACTAGTAAATATTCTTATTCTGTAAGAGAGAGCGCTACTGACTGAAATCGGCCAGAAGCCCCTCTCTGGTTTGTTCTCCAAAATAAACCTGTCTCTGACTGTTGAGCTGCTTTTCGTGTTTCTTTCCTCCTCCTTTAACTCTTACAACATCAAATTCCTAATAAAAACAACAGTGAGCATCAGAACCTTAAGCTGCTTCCATAGTCACATCATTCCTATGCAAAAATGTTTATAACAGAAATTATGTGCATTATAACACAAAAACTGCTTAACCTTAATAAAAGGTATCTCAAGACACAATACTTTAATATTTACATTCTGGATGACAGTTACAAACACTAACACACACAGGTGTAAGTTATTTTAGAAATCAGACAACATATTCCCCTCCAACATTAAGTATAACATTAGTTTTAAAAGCAAACTGTTCAAAAAATGCCTGCAACAAGCACAAGCAAGCGAAGATGGGAGGAAGAGACAGACACTGATCATGCAGTCAATTCAAGAATAGAGCTGCATTAGAAGACATTAGGGTAAAGAAATATTTGATTCTAGGCACTGTATGTAGGAAAAGCAGTTGTGGCAGCAGAGTTAGAGCTCAAAATTGGTGGAGATATTATACCCATTTCTGCTGACTCAAAAGTACTGGTTAAGTACTCAGAATATTTGCTCAGACACACATAGCAATGTAGCTCAAGTCACAATGAGGACACAAATATTAATAGAAATAAATCAGAAATTATGATCATTTTGGAAACAATAGTACAGAAAAATTCCAGTTGAAACTGACTGTTACCACATCATTTTTCTTACACTGTTAGGAAAGAAGCTGTCCAACAGAAGTTGTTATTTCAAATCATTCAAGCCAGATTCAACACCTAAGTCCTTTAACTAGCACTATAAAAAATGTTTAACATCATCTATAATCATCCTAAAAAACATCCTATAAGCAGTATTTTAAGCCAACTATTTTTATACCTCTTATGAATATTTTTTAATTGTATGCATCACTTAACAAATAGATACAATTGTTCAATTAGAGAATATTGTAATTTAGTATGCCTTAGTTTATTATATGTCATTGAAAAAGAATGTAAAAGACACCGTTCAGGCCAGGCACAGCGGCTCATGCCTGTAATCCCAGCACTTTGGGAAGCCAAGGTGGGCAGATCACGAGGTCAAGAGATCAAGACCATCCAGGCCAACATGGTGAAACCCCATCTCTACCAAAAAATATACAAAAAATGAGCTGGGTGTGGTGGCACATGCCTGTAGTTCCAGCTACTTGGGAGGCTGAGGCAGAATTGCTTGAACCTGGGAGGCGGAGGTGGCAGTGAGCCGAGATCGCGCCCCTGCACTCCAGCCTGGCGCCTAAAGACAGAATGAGATTCTGTCTCAAAAAAAAAAAAAAAAGACTCAATTCAGAAAAACATGAATATTTACAAATACAGACTATGTAACAACAGAACACCAAATAGTCATGGAAAGTCACAAATGTGTCTTATAATCCTACAGTCAAAATAATATTTGCTATAATCAATAGCTAATAAAAATGTAGACTACTATATGTTATCTAGAAAACTAAAAAATTTTCTAAGAATTTTTGAAAAAAAGTTTACATTGCAAAATAAAAATCCATAATAACAAAATTTAAATATACAAGTTTAAAAAAAGACTAAATACTGATGATAGTGCTCCACAGGCTATTCCAGATATACAAAAAAGAAGGCAGGTCAGTGAACAGGTGTCCAAGCCAAAGACCTAGTACTCAGGGTAAGTGTCCATATAGGCTGGTGCAGCTGGTTTTCCCTCTCTTCTTTCCTTTTTCCTCTCTCAGTTTACAGCACAAACCAAGCTACAATGCTAGCTCAACTCCTCACTTTTGACTTCAAAACAACCCAGCTCACCAGCCAGGCATGGTGGCAGTGGCTCACACTTGTAATCCCAGCACTTTGGGAGGCCGAGGCAGGTGGATCACCTGAGGTCAGGAGTTTGAGAACAGCCTGAGCAACATGGTGAAACCCTGTCTCTACTAAAAATACATAAATTAGCTGGGCATGGTGGTGCACACCTGTAATCCCAACTACTCGGGAGGCTGAGGCAGGAGAATCCCTGGGAGGCAGAGGTTGCAGTGCGCCAAGATCATGCCTCTGCACTCCAGCCTGGGTGACAGAGCAAGACTCCATCTCAAAAAAGCAACCCAGCTTTTGACTGGGCCATGACATGACCAGACATTTGGTCAAACATTATAGTGGTTGTGTCTGAGAGGTGTTTCTGGATATGATTAACATTTGAATTGGTAGTTAGAGTAAAGCAGATTGCCCTACCTAATGTGGATAATTCTCATCCCATCAGTTAAAAGCCTCAATAGAACAAAAAGCCTGACTTCCTGTGAGTAAGAGGGAATTTCCTTCTGCCTGACTTCCTGAAACTGGGATCTCATTTTTTTCCCCTGCTTTTGAACTCAAACTGAAACACTGACTCTTCCTGGGTCTCGATGCTGTTGGCATTTGAACTGGAACTAAAGCTGACCCTTGAACAACTCAGGGATTATAGGCAACAACTTCCACCCCTCACCCCATATAGTTAAAAATAACTTTTTATTCCCCAAACACTTAACTATTGAAAGCCTACTGCTAACCATAAGCCTTACCAATAACATAAACAGTTAACTCATATTTTGAATATTATATATATATTATACACTGTAACCTCACAATAAAGTAAGCTAGAGGAAAAAAATATTAAAAGTCATAATAGGCCAGGCACAGTGGCTCATGCTGTAATCCCAGCACTTTGGGAGACCGAGGCAGGCAGATCACCTGAGGTCAGGAGTTCAAGACCAGCCCAGCCAAAATGGTGAAACCCCGTCTCAAATAAAAATACAAAAAAAAAAAGAAGGTCATAAGAAAATACATTTACAAGCCAATGGTGTTATTCAAGGTTTACAATACTGCACTGAATATGATGAAAAATACCCAAGAATTGTGAGAAATGACTTTACTGTAATATATAATTTGCTGTACAAATAGCTCACGCTGAAATGATTAGCATCATACGCCATTTTAAGCAGACACTTTTAACACTTATAGGCTCACCACAATAGCAACAGGGTGAGGCTATGAGATTACGATAGTACAGAATGTGCTACAGTTAATTTTATGCAGTTTATAATTTAATAATGCATCTTTACATTTGTTTACATTTCTCTCTACTGGGAATGGCACCATGTATAATCTGTACATTTGTGTAAATGTGTTTTGATAAATTTTAACTTTTTGCAATAGATTTCTGTATATCTCATGTTAGTAATTAAGACTAGCATATATTTTATGCATTCATATATACTTAATTTTTTCCTACTTTTTTGATACTTCTAGGCTATGCGGTTTATCTGCAAGTTTTTTCAAATTGTTACAGAGCTCCAAAAAATTTTCTGATATACTTATTGAAAAAAATCCGCATATAACTGGACCCATGCAGTTCAAACCTGTGTATTTCAAGGATCAACTATACACCAGCACTATTCTGGTTTTCAGGTTTTGGGAATCAGACTAGAACCATAACATTTGGCTCTCCTGGGTCTCCAACTTGCCAATTGCAGATCTTGAGACTAGTCAACCTCCATAACCCCCATCTCTCTCTCTCTCTTTTGGAGGGGTGGGGGAGGGAGAGAGAGGGGTGGGGGATTGTGTGTGTGTGTGTGTGTGTGTGTGTGTGTGTTTGTGAATGACAGAGAGATGGAGAGAGACAGAAACACAAACAGTTCTGTTTCTCTGGAGAACCCTAATACATCTACCTACTTAACACATCGAATTCCTAATAATATCAAAAACTCTTTTAAATTAATAATACATAATGATGTCAATGGCAGAGCAAAATTCTCACATCGCTTGAAGAGGGTCTAATGTAACACCTTTCTCAACAGTCATTTCACAGCATGCATTAAAACTTTAAAACTGTGTGTAGTTTTGTTTTGTTTTGTTTTTGAGATGGAGTCTCCCTCTGATCCCTAGGCTGGAGTGCAGTGGTGCTACCTCAGCTCACTGCAACCTCCACCTCCCAGGTTCAAGTGATTCTCCTGACTCAGCCTCCCAAGTAGCTGGGATTACAGGCGCCTGCCACGACGCCTGGCTAACTTTTGTACTTTTAGTTGGGACAGCATTTCACCATGTTGGCCAGGCTGGTCTCGAACTCCTGACCTCAGGCGATCCACCCAATTCGGCCTTCCAAAGTGCTAGAATTACAGGCATGAACCAACCCACACAACTATGTGTAGTTTCTTATCAGATAATTTTATTTTTTGGTGAATGTATACACACACAGAGAACATAATAAGAACAATAATCAACGATCTATGTTCTCTGGATACCAGCTATTTGACTCTGTTACACATGTTAGTAACATATATAACAGAGTCAAATTAGACACAACCAAATGTCCAACAATAGGAAAATTATTAAACAAATTATATCACTTTCAAAGGATATAATATTATGTAACTAATTAAGATATTTTCAAAGATTGGTCAAAAACATGGAAAAATCATCATAATATAATGACAAATTTTAGAATGGGGAAAATCACTGGTGTTCAGTTGTCTATATTAGAGTAAAGGCTACAATGTTGACAGTAATTATTTCAAATTGGAGGATAACAGGTGAATTTTCCTGTATTTTTTGTATTTATAATTAGACTAAATTACCTTTGAAAGAAAGATAATGGAGGTCTAAAAAACATTATCCAGAACTGTTCAAAGAAAATCCTATTAAATGACTTCATTAAGATTCTGTGAATAATTGTTGATGAAGACAGTTTTTAAAACAAATCTATAAAAACTGTAAGGCTTTTTATAACATGTTATTTTAAAAACCTGAGCTTTTCAATACAGCTAGAGACATGAACTGAATTGTGATCTCCTAAAATTCATCTGTTGAAGCCCTAACTCCAAATCCAACTGTAACTGGAGATAGGGCCTCTCAAGGGATAATTAAGGTTAAACGAGATCATATGAGTGGAGCCCTAATCCAGTAAGACTAGCCTATTTATAAGAAAATGAAGAAACACCAGGGATGCACATGCACAGGGAAAAGGCCATGTGAGCACAAAGTGAGAAGACAGCCACCTGTAAGCCAAGGAGACAGGCCTTGGGAGAAACCAAATCTGCCAGTGCTTTGATCTTGGACTTCCAGCCACCTGAAGTGTGAGGAAATAAACTTCTGTTTTTTAAACCAAGCAGTCTGTGGTATTTTATTATGGCAACCCTTGCAAACTAACGTAAAACATAATAAAGTACTCAGTAAATATTCTTTCTTCTATAATTTACTTTTAGGAGGGAGCAAATCAAGAAAGAGTAAAAAATGTTCTTCATACCACAGTGTCAAGGCAAAGAAGGGGTAAGAAATCGTATTTCCAAATAAAATGTTATTAGCTAGCATTATTAAAGAGAAATAAGGAGTAGGATTGGGAACATAAGCACTGTGGATAGGTTTTTTAAAAAGTTGTTCAGGTTTATAATGATTACTGTCTATCTAAAAATGTTCTATAGGCTGGGTATAATGACTCAGGCTCACAGATGTAATCCCAACCCTTTAGCACGCCGAGGCAGTAGAATGGCTTGAGCCCAACAGTTTGAGACCAGCCTGGGCAACATAGTTAGACCCCCATCTCTACAAAAAATTACCCAGGCATAATGGCATATACCTGTGGCCCTAGTTACTGGGAAGGATCAAGTGGAAGGATCACTTGAGCCCATATGTCCAGGCTGCAGTGAGCCAGGATTGCACTACTGCACTCCAGCCCAGCCTGAGCGACAGAAGACCATGTCTTAAAAACAACAACAACAAAAAAAAAAACCCAAAGTTTATAAAAGATTCTGCATAACATAATAGAAAAGATTTTAAATGTTTTCATTTTATTTGTTCACGGTATCTCCCAGTGCTCAAAACATTGTGTGTGTGTGTGTGTGTGTGTGTGTGTGTGTGTGTGTGTGTGTGTGTGTGTGTGTGTGTGTGTGTGTGTGTATGGATATGTATAGATACATATACATTCCTACAGAAATATAACCCTGAAAGCAATTTCAGTCTTATCATTATTACTGGCAGTATACCTACAAAGGAAAACATTCCTTTCCCAATCTTTTGTATTAGATTAATATGCAAGTTTCTTTTTATCTAAACTGAATTGTCAACACATTCATCTTTTTAGAATTTTCAACTACATTGCAGGGAGCATATTTTTAAAAAACAGACTTTTTCATTTTCAGACCAAATTAAAATATCAGTTACCACTCTAATTTTTTTTCAAAATTACCTTGTCTGGATCCATCTTTCCTTTGATAAATTCTTGCTTCCAGAACTGCAATGCCTGTTCCAAAGTTAAACCAATGCCCTTCAGAAACAGGCCATACTGCATTCGGCCTCCATGACGCAGATGGTGATTTTCCCGCAAGGCTTTATGTAATTGACGCATGCAAGGTGGGAAGGATTTGATAGAAAGCTACAAGAAAAAGCAGTTTTAAGTTATGTGGAAGACTTATTAGGTCCCCAGTAATATTTGTTATGGTTGCACACTCAATTTAATTGGAACAAAAAACAAATGCCATAAGAAAGTACCACTTTATTACTGTGGTTACAGATGACTTATCTGTATCAGACATTCCTTATTAACTTTTTTTATTGGTTACAAGTTAATATTTTAGATACTTTGGGTTAAATAATATACTATTAAAATTTTACCTGTTTCTTTTATAAATTTAATTAAACTTTTTTTTGAAGTTACCTATAGACCCCCATACGGTTACAAGAAATAATACAAAGAGACAGCAAATACCTAAATTCCCCCCAAAGATAAAATCATGTAAAACTACAGTAGATTATCACAAACAGGATTCTGACATTGATAAAATCCACTAGTCTTATTCAGGTTTCCTCAGTTGTACTCATGCATTTATTTCTGTATTAAATGTTATGCAATTTTGTCACATGTAGGATCATACATCCTCCCCCACAGTCAAGATGCAGAACAGTCTGTCACCACAAGGTTCCCGCATGTTTTCCTTGTATAACCACCCCTATCTATCCTTTGCACCCCGTTTCCCCTCCCCTAGTTCCATAATCCTTGGCAACCACTGATCTGTTCTCCATCTCTATAGTTTTGTCATTTCAAGAGTATTATATAATAGAATTATATAATACGTATTGTTTCAAGATTGTCATTTTTAACTCAGCAGAATTCCCTCAAGATTCATCTAAGTTGTATATAAGCTCATTTCTTTATTACTGAGTAGTTTTCCATGATATGAATGTATCATAAGGTATTTAACTATTCACTCATTGAAGAACACTTGGGTTTGGGCTATTTCAAATGAAGCTATTATGAGCATTCTTGAAGAGGTTTTTATGTGAATGTAAGATTTCATTTCCCTGAGATAAAAGTACAATTGCCAAATAGCAGATGAACTTTTAAGGTAACTCAAATATAAAGTAGAACACAAAAATAAGACATATTGTTCTCATAAGGAAAATTCAAATAAATGTGTAAAAGAAATCAAGTTAAAAGGAACAAAGTGTAGGTCTTTCCCTTAGTGTCAAAAATGAAATATCACTGCCCTCTTTAATTTTTCACTTATGGTTTCAATTGCATTCTCTACAACTTCCTTAAACATCCTCCTCCCAAGACTTAAATTCTCACTCCTTCACATATGCCTTAGCAAGTTCACTTCATTTGTAAGAGCAGGTCTCACTTTGCTTGACTTTGCTGCTCCCTCTAGTGACCATCCAGTTTTTCACTCTTTTACAGTAACAACTTCTAAATTTTTCCAGCCCCAGTCTAGTTCATTCAGACCTATATTCTTCCTTGGTAGAACTAAATAGAATGTCTTTCAGGTCATTTTCATTTGACCATTTTTATTCCTTCATATTAATATCTGACTTTTTTCCCTAAACATTGCTCTACTCCAATCAACATTCAACATCCTTAGTATGAACATGCAAGGTTTCCTCAGTAGCTAACTCCTTTTGTTTGAGATGGACTCTCAAAATGTATTATAATATATTATTATATTACTCTGTTGCCCAGGCTGGAGTGCAGTGGCATCATCTCAGCTCACTGCAACCACTACCTCTCAGGTTCAAGCAATTCTCCTGCCTCAGCCTCCCAAGTAGCTGGGATTACAGGTGCCTGCCAAAACACCCAGCTAATTTTTGTATTTTTAGTAGAGACAGGATTTCATCATGTTGGCCAGGCTGGTCTCAAACTCCTGACCTCAGGTGATCCTCCTGCCTCAGCCTCCCAAAGTGCTAGGATTACAGCACCTGGCCAATAACTACTTTTCAATTATACAAAATTGAACAAATATTTATTAAATGTTTTGGAAAATAAGAAAGTAAGACATAATTTTCCCCTTTAATTCAGTTAAGGAAAAAGACACAATTATTATATTCACTAGTTTGTTAGTTAACACAGGAAATAAAATAATAAAACGAGGCCTCCAACAAGGGCAAAACTTGAGCACCACAGAAGCACTGTGACAGGAAGACCGGGAAAGCCCAGGGTATTATTACTACACCAAAATTAATCCCCGGCTCCAGTCCACTGGGTTATTCACTATCCCATGACTATGTAGTCATGCTCTGTAGCTTCTCATCTTTCTCACTTTGCTAGCCCTACCTGGTGCACCCTTCCCATCCACATGACATCTAGCCAAAGCCAAGTCATCATTCAAGACCCAACTTAATTTCTATTTCTTTTGGCACATTCCTTAATTTTTATTCATTCGATCAACAAATATTTATTGAACACTTATGTGTACAGCCATGGGGAACCAGCAGTGAACAAAGAAGTAAAAAACCCTGTCCTCTACAGGAAGGGCAGCATCACACACCGAGGTCTGTGGCGGGGGACTAGGAGAGGGACAGTGGGAGGCAGGGATAACATGGGGATAATGCCAGATATAGGTGATAGGGATGGAGGCAGCAAACCACATTGCCATGTATGTACCTATGCAACAATCCTGGATATTCATCACATGTACCCCAGAACCTAAAGTGCAACAAAATATATATATATAAACCCTGTCCTCAAAGAGCTTACATTCTAATTGGAGGAGGTGAACAATGAATACAGACATTAAAAAGATAACATCTGATGCCGAAGCACTGGAAATGACAGAGGAATGAAATCAAGTGTGATTAGGAGACAGATACTTCAATTTGGGTGGCCAGGGAAGCCTTTTTGAGGAGATGGCATTTCAACTAAGACATATATTTTAAGTTGGATTCCAGTAAAATGAAGATCCTGAGAAGGAACAAAAGCGGTGTGCTAAAAGATAGCATGAGGTCCATGTGGCCAGAGCAAGTGAGTGAGCCAGAAGGGAGCAGAAGACAAAATAGAAATGATGAGCACATATGGCTTCAGAAGCCATAAAATGAGTTTGGATTTTAGTCTATATATGATGAAAACCCACAAGAGGTTTCTGACCGGAAGACTGATGTGATCCACTGAACAAAGAGAACTCTGGCTGTTAGGTAGTGAAAAGACTACGTAAGAGTAACAATGGAAGCAGGAGGGATACTTAAGAGGTGGGGGCAGTAGTCCAAATAATAAAAATTTTTAAAAAGATAGTGTCAAGCTACATACAGATAGAAAAATGATTATGGCAAATGAGCAAACAAAAGAATCGTAAGTCCAGGATAGGGGATGAATTATCAACTTGGATCTTGCAGAGGCCAAGAACAAGAATACTGTCAGTACACAAGACCATTAGCTGGGTGTTCAAATTATCAACGAATACAGGTGTTGGGGAGGGGTGGGGTAGCAAAAAAAAGAGATATCAGATGATATAATAAGATCACAGGGGCTTCAAAGGAGCTGGAGCTATAACAATGGAAGGCAGAGAAATGTGGATCAAGAAAGGTACTCACTGCACACATATATACGAACTCACGGAGAAAGGTGTCTCTACTTGAAAGGGCCACAGAGGAAATAGCATTGAGAAAGCCAGATTTTTTTAGAAGAAAAATCTAAAGAAAACATTTGGAGAAGAGTTGCAAATATCAAAGGACATGCAAATGACATGCTGTTGTAAAGATCAAACAATTTATATACAGAGTAAGGAGGCAGTCCAAAAAAAGACATATCTGTATTACTTACCACAGGGTCTCAGGCATAGACCCATGATAGGATCATCATCATAGCACTTAACATTATATTGCTCATTTATTATTGACTATGTTGTCCCTCTCCCTCATGTAAGGTTCATGAAGGTAGGAACATTTTCTGTTTTCCTCACTTCTGTATCCACAGCACAATGGCTGGTACACAACTGATGGGCTCAATATATATTCATTAAATGAATTAATATTTCTGTGAACTCCAATGGCATCCAACCAAATTCACATTTGCTTGTGAATGGGGAAACATCTAGCTAGAAGTAGGAACAAATTAACCTCCAACAACTCACATTATATAAACACAAATAACGAGTGGAAGTGAGGAGGGGGACTGTTAGAAATAAGTGTTTAATAAAAAATTAAAAGATGGGACATCTTTGAGAACAAATTTCAAATCAACAAATAAACTGTGTAAAGTAGGTAACCCTTTTGTTATTTCTAGACTTAACTGCGAGTACTTTTTAAATAATTTTTCAGACGGAAGATGACCCATTCATTCTGATCCAAACTCATGGTCTCTCTCTACTAGTCTGATTACAGTTCTTGCTTCCAAGCATTAAACTCCCTGTGTATTTTTAATTTATTGTGAATAATTTGGTGGTTGTCTAACCTAAGATTACTTACGGCTGGCTTATTTTCCCTTTGGTGTATGGAGTACAAATTCTGTTATGTATTCAAGAGAAATTCTACAAGAATAGCAAAGAATTCTACACATAATGGCAAATTCTACAAGAACGGCAAATTCTACAAGAAATTCTACAATGGCAAATTCTACAAGAATGGCAAAGTTCCATATACTATGGAACCACAAAGTGAAATGATGCTAAAATAAGTCATCTATTAATCTCATAGTCTACACTAGATGATGAATTGTCTTCTCCCCCTGAAATTCATATATCAAGGTCCTGACCTCTAGTAGCTCCAAATGTGACTATATTTAGAGATGGGGCCTTTAAATAAGTCACTAAGATTAAAGGAAGCCATGGGGGTAGGGCCTGGTCCCAGGTACCCAGTGTCCTTACAAGAAGAAGAGACACCATGGACGCATGCAACCAGTGGGAAAACCACAGGAGAACACAACAAGGAGTCAGCCATGTGAGAGATAAGAAAGGCCCTGGAAGAAATCAAACCTACTGTCACCTTGATCTTGGATTTCGAGCCTCTTGAGAAAATAAATTTCTGTTGTCATGACAGCCCTAATAAACTAATACACTTAGTGTTTTCCATTTCTCCTTTATTAAATGTATAAAGTATTTAAATGTAAACACAAACTCCATTTAGCTATTTTTAAAAATTCCTGTTTGGAATAATTGATTAAATTCTGTTTTTATAAAAGTACAGATAATTTTCTGGTTAAATGATTTTCCTATCATGTTTTTTAAAATCATATATATAGGACATGGGATTTTCTTTAAAATTAATCAGCCAGCAGTGAAATAACATACTCTCTGTCTCCTCACCCAAAAGTCTTCCATTTAAGAAAATCTATGTTCCCTCCACTGATAAAGTTCTAAGTTTAAAAGAATGTGTTACTTACCGAATCAATCTGATCTAAAGAAATCTTCCCAACATTTCCCTGGGTACTGTAATCTTGGCCAGTGTAGGAATGACTTTAAAAAAAAAAAAAAAAGAACAAATGTTAAGACAGGGTCATGAAATACTTTTTATCCCTTCAAAGGAATTTTTTTTTAATTCTGAAAATGATTAAAATAAGAGTAAGAACATATTTTATATAAAAACCTTAGCAACAAAGCCAAGTGTTTTAAATGTATTTAATAAAATTACTTTAAATAACTTACCCCCAAATAATACAAAAATATAGTGACAATCTGAACATCCTGACTCCTGGTCTACAGCACCACTTCCATTCCTGAGAAGCATAATCCAAGTTGCTGTTAAAGGTCAAACCTCTACCATTTATCCTTTATTACTAGCATGACAACACAGCAAAAAAAGCAGCTGGAACTTATAGTGGGAACCATCACTTAAAAGCAGTTGGTGAGCAAGTTACTCAGTTATGTACTTTCTGTATGCCAGGTTCCTTACTATCTAACAGAGGTAATAATGCCTCCTTTGCAGTATTGACAGGAGGTCTGAATCGTAATAATTTTTGTTTAAAAGCCTGATATAAAGTAATCAGTGTTTATTAAAATAAATAATATATGAATAGCACTTTACAGTGTGCGAAGAATTTTCCATAACCTCTAATCAGATCCTCACAACTGCCCTGAGAGAGCGTTTCTATATAACATTTGATGAATGAGACAATGAAGGCTTGGAGGAGTAAGAAACTTGTTAGGATCAGAAAGCAAGTCAGCAGTGCAGTGGGAACTCAAATCTTTTCATTCCTAATTTCCTGTTTCTTCACTGTACCATATCATCCTCTTCCCTATAATAAATTTCCTACAGGATTATCTTAAAATTAGGAAACATAACTTGGTATACAGTACCTAAAGCCACTCACCTCTGTAATGCTTCACCTCCTTGACACAACATGACCCATGCCCAACTCTAAGAACATAGACTCAGATGCATGCGGGTGTGACACAGCAAAAAACAGCTACTAGGTCACATAGAAACCCACAATCAAACCAAGGCTTCTACAAATCACAATTAAAGAGAAATCCTGGAATAAAATGTCATTATGATCATAAAGAATTCCACCTGGACAGCAGAGTAAGACTCTGTCCCTACAAATAATAAAACTAAAAAAATATCTGGGCATGGTGGCATGCCTGTAGTCCTAACTACTCTGGAGGCTGAAGTGAGAGGACTGCTTGAGCCAGGAAGATCAAGGCTGTAATGAGCCATGATCACGCCTGGATACCCGAACCTGGGCTACAGAGCAAGACGCTGTCTTAAAAAAAAAAAAAAAATCCGGCCAAACTGAGCTTCATAAGTGAAGGAAAAATAAAATCCTTTGTGAACCAGCAAGTACTCAGAGATTTCATCACTACCAGATCTGCTTTACAAGAGCTCCTGAAAGAGGCACTACACACAGAAAGGAACAACCAACACCAGCCACACCAAAAACATAACAAATGGTAAAGAGCATCAACACAATGAAAAATCTGCATCGACTAACAGGCAAAGCAGCCAACTAG
>CAUYQU010012056.1:0-18485 GCA_963574635.1 Cheracebus regulus
CTCCAACTCCACAGCAGGAGGGCAGGGGCTGAGCCGTGCCCTCCGCTCAAGGGAAATATTTCCTGGACCAAAACAGAGCTGTGCCAGGGACCAAGACAGACAGGACCTCCTCCACCCCATGGAAGCTAACCTGAGAGCGGTCCCGGTGGACCCACCAGGGGAAGGAAACGTCCGTCTTATCTTTCAACTAGAGCAGGATCCAGTGCAAACTGGCACACACGGGAGGATCTGCTGTAGTTGCTGGAATATAAGACGAACATACCATATGTATATATGTGGGAAAGTTCTAGAAAATGCAATGTTGGGGTAAAGGAGGTAGGAGACTTTTTCTTCCTATTGTCAAATCCTTCTGTCATGATTCATTTGGTTTTGCACTATCATGAGCATATATTATTTTATACTTAAAAAAAAAAAAGTTTGAATTTCAAAACTTCCATGTCCAGCTCTGAAGTCAGTGGGTCAGAGGGAGTTCCCTGCTCACTCCTGGAACAGATCCCCTCCCCGACCTCCCTGGGCTCTGCGGGAACCACACCAGCATCAAGTTCAGAAGCTGACAGATGCCAGTCAGTGACCCCCGAGTCCGTGCTCTGAGCCTGGCTGGTACTCAAGCTTAGGACAGCATAACTATTTAACTGATGGCTGCTGTCTTCATTCAAATGATGCTTGCCATGTTAGAAATGAATGCCCATCGACATTGACTCTGTCACTGTACAAAGTGCACCTGTGTTAATCCTTCTGCTGCCAAGGCTGAGAGTTCAATATTTTGTCCATTTATTTGTAACACTTTTTTTAAAAGTGGGACTTAGGTGAGGAATGAAGAGGCCATCACTTTTCCAGGACATAGCCTTTCTGCCTCTGCCCTCTCCCAGGATTCTGCTGGAAGCCTGGTAGAGCCATGCCCCCATAGGCCTTGCCACTCAGAGGCCATGCTCTCCCAAAGCTCTGGCTTTCTAACAGCCAGGGGACATTCCTGCTTGTGCCTAGACATGTACAGCTCTAGTAGGAATGTCCCTTTGTACTTAGAAAATGCCCAAAGCTTGCCACGGCTTCCAGGCTGTCGGCCGCACCCC
Source organism: Cheracebus regulus (assembly GCA_963574635.1). Lineage (NCBI taxonomy): Eukaryota > Metazoa > Chordata > Mammalia > Primates > Pitheciidae > Cheracebus > Cheracebus regulus. The sequence continues at coordinate 1,071 of CAUYQU010012056.1, forward strand.
TCACTCAGCCTTCTTGGGCCACCAGGTGCCCATTTTATGCCATGCTTTGTCCCCTCAACAAAGATGCTCTGGTTGAACCAGTTAATTCTGTCTCCAAGGAGGCTCTGTCATGGCTTTGTCTTCTACAAGCTCATGCCCTGTAGGAAGGAGAGAGTGACTCTGACATAGCCCATTCATTCATTCATCAACTCTAATAATTTCCTGCTGAGTGTAAGGTACTGGGCTGGATTTCCTAGTGGGGAATCTGGTGATGAACACATCAGAGAAGGCTGGGCACAGTGGCTCACACCTGGAATCCCAGCACTTTTGGAGGCTGAAGCAGGAGGATCACTTGAGGCCATAAGTTCGGGACCAGCCTGGCCAACATGGTGAAACCCCGTCTCTGCTAAAAATAATGAGCCGGGTGTGGTGGCGCATGTCTGTAATCCCAGCTACTCAAGAGGCTGAGGCAGAGGTTGCGGTGAGCCGAGATCGAGGTTGTGCCACTGCACTCCAGCCTGGGTGACAGTGTGAGACTCTGTCTCAAAAAACCAAAAAACAAAGAAAAACACTTCAGATGGAACCCTCCCCACAAGGCTCAGCTCAGTGACGGTGACGGAGCATGAGGAGGAGGAGGGTTTCCCCAGTGCAGCGAGAGCTTCAGGTGGACACCCCTGTCCTGCCTCCCGCCACCTGCACCGTGGGGACGGAAGCAAAATGGTGCCCAGCACAACAGGCAGGCAGCGGGCCCAGAGGGAAGGGGGCGCTGCCAAGGAGCTGCAGGCATGAGCAGCTCCCCGGGCTGCACTCACACCCAGGCAGCTGCTGTATCCACACTGCCAGGGCTTAGGGGCACTCCCTTGGGGAAGTGCTCCCTGACTCCAGTCCCCCAGGCCTGGACCTTGTTTGTCCTTAACCTCTCAGGCCTCCACTTCCTTATGTGAATGACGGGATGGAAACAGCTGCCATTTTGAATGTCTCCTTGTGCCTGGCTGTCTGCTAAGCCCTCTCTGCGCCTTGTCCCTGTAGGTCAGTCACCCCAGCAGCCTGCGTGGCCAGCTACGCCTTTGCCCCCACATCACAATGAGGAAACAACGTCCTGACTGATCCCTCCACCAGGATGGGATGAGGACTGGCTGAGATGCTGTGGGAGAAAGCCTGGGCCCAGGCTTTCTGGATCTGCTGGATCTGCTGGAGGGGACATGCCCGCCCCCATCTGGTTAGCGTGAAATACACCACCAATGACCTGACCCCACAGCTCCCACCGCATCTAGGATGTGTCCTTGGAGGAGTGCCCGGAGGGCTCCCCACTAGAATTCCAGCACTGTGCCATATGTAACCCTCAGATGGAGGTCCCTGGATTTTCACAGAGCAGCTCCAAGCCCACCCCCAGGACATCATGTGGCAGCCACAGGGGCCACCTCCACCCTCTGGAGGAAACTCCCTGGTATTTCATGGCCTTTAGTTCCTTACAGTGTGAGCCCTGGTTCCTGTAAGCAGGAGGAAACAGGGAGAGAGAGAGAAGACAGGAGAGGGGAGAGAAGGGAAGAAAGGGAGAGGAGAGTGGGAGAGAGGGAAGTGGGGGAGAGGGGAGGGAAAGAGGAGAGGAGGGAAGAGAGGAGGAGGAGAGAGGGGAGGAAGTGGGAGAAGAGAAGGTGGGGGCAGAGGAGGGAGGGAGAGAGGGAGAGAAGAGTGAGGAAGAGAGGAGGGAGGGAGAGAGGGGGAGGGAAAGAGAGGGAGAGGGGGAGGGAGAGGGAGAGGGGAAGGAGATGGGGAGGGAGAGGGAGATGGGGAAGAAGGGGGGGAGGGTTGCATTCATCACAAAGACAATGGTAAGCAGAGAAGGGGAAGCCAGGCCCAGCTTGAACTCCCACCTTCCACAGTAGCTGAGTGTGGTGGGGGAGACAGGCAGGGTCCTTGGAAAAGCCGAGCGGCACGCCCTCTTGCTTTCCTGGATCCCAGCAGTTCCTTGGCAAATGTGCCTGCGGTTCTTGAAGCCATCCCCAAGGCCCCGGGATAACACCCATGACAAGGAGGGTCCCTTGAGACCGCCCCCTGCCCCGACTCCCGTGCACCACAAGTAACACCGTTGCTAAGGATATTAGACCTGGCCGCAGCCCCTGTGCTCACCTCAGCCCACGGGAGAGGCTGCGTGGCCGCGTCCATCTTTGAGATGAGCAAGCTGAGGCTCGGTGAGTGAGTTCTCTGGCTGCTGCCCAAGGTCGCAGAGCCAGGAAAGGCAGGGCTAGCGTCGGCGTGCAGCGTGGTGGCCCACGCCTTAGCGCCCCCTGAGCCGCGTTCACCATCTCATTGACTGTATTCCCTCGGCCCTCCGTGGTGCCAGGCCTGGGAGTGCTGGGGTCTGTGCTCTCCGCAGTGACTGTCCACTGGGAGGAGCCGCCGCAGCTGCAGCCACGATAGGCCAGGAAAGGCAGCAGGTGGGGCCCATCTTCTGAGAAGGGGTCGTGAGAAAGCTCTGCCTCCTGCGCTAGAGCGGCTGCACCTGGAGCAGGAACCCGCAGGCTCCTGAGGCCCTGGGCCTCGTGCGAGGGAGTTACAGGAGTCAAAACCCAGCCTGTTCCTATCGAGCTTAGCTTTACCAGGGGCTCCAATCAATACCTTTGTATAATTATGCTTAATTGAGGAGGAAATGGGCTTTTATCGCAAAAAAGCAAAGATCTGATTTTGCTTCTTAATTTTAAAAGTTTTCTTCATCTAAAAGAGCAAAACAAAAAGCCTAAAGGGGGATATTTAGGCTAAGGCAGGAGGTGGTGAGCTGGAGTCGGGGGTGCACTATCCAGGCAGAGAGAAGAGCAGGCAGGGCCTTGCCTCCTGGGTGCACACACACAGGCCTGCCCAACGCCGGCCTTGGGCACACAAGGCAAACGAGGCACTGTGGCACCGCAGAAAATGCCCAGCATTGAGGCCACGCTGTTCCAAAGTGGGCATGATTCAGGCCTGGCCTGCCCTAGGCCTGAATCCTGTAACCTGAATCCTGTGACCTGGGAAGGTCCCTGAGACCTGGTGTCCTCATCCATCAAATGGGGCGGCCGCAAGGATTCCGTGAGGCACCGTGGGCCCAGAGGAAGACTGGAGGAGAGCCGCATGAGGGAGGGGAACCGTCTCCTCTCCAGGCTTCCCTCCCTTCTGGCCCCACCCACCTCCCCAGGCCTCACATGTCACTGACAGTGAGAAGAAGACACACACACGACAGGTGTGCACTGGGTTAGATTCTGTGATGAGAAGATTGCTGCCACCTTGATCAATAAATCAGGCCATGGCTGCCAGAGGCAGAGCCTGGGCGACGCAGAGCAGGAGAAAAGGGCCCATTCCCCGGGCTCTCGAGCTCCTCACAGCCAGGGAGCATCTCAGGCCACATCTCAGAGGGGCAAGGACTAAGCAGGCTCCTACTTCTCCCCGTCTGCCAGCTGGATGGCACCGTGGGGCTCCCCCAGGACTGTGCTAAGGTCCAAGCTGGCTCCAAAGCACAGGAGAGATCCTTATGGCGGGGGCTACCTGTCCACATGGCTCACCAAAGAGGTGCCCATTGCCCCAGTGTTGAGAGCAGGCTGATACAGCTCCTACAAGCATCTGACCTCTCTCAGCCAGCCCGTCATGGTCCCTGAGTGAGGAATGAATGGCCTTCCATATTCCCCATCTTTTTCCCGTCTCTGCCAAATTGCCCCTTCCCTTTCTCCTCCAGGACACCCCACTTGAGTTCTATAAATGCCCACAGCTAAGTGGGGAGAGTGGTAAGCAAGCAGGAACATGCCTCCTGAAGCCACCAGCGGGTCCCCAGCACCAGCCTGTTGTTGCCAGGTGACACAGGACCAGACTACCCAGTTCCTTGGGAGAGTCAGGAATCCTGGGTTTTGCGTAAAAACTGAAATGCACACAGCCAATTCATTACAGGTTTTTCTGGAAGGGAAGACGCTTCGGCAGGTGGCTTCCACCTGGGCTCCTGTAACACACCTGCCTGGAGGTGTGGGGGCGCAGCAGGGCCCAGTGAGCTGCCGGAAATGGGAGAAGCAAAAATATGAGGAAAGCCAGCTTGAATGACTAAAGAAATAACCTGTCACACTGTCAGGGAAGGCCAGCCACCAAGGGGAGCAGAGGAGGGTATGTCATGATTTGGGCTGGAGACCCCGAAAGTCTGTGAACCATCACTGGAAAGAAATAGAGCCATCCAGGGGTGCAGGGTGAACTGTGCTCTGGGACAGGGTAAGAGGGAAAACTTCCACCAAGTAAGATGCTGTCAGCTCCACCATCTCCTGGGAACTCATAACTAATTACTCAGATTAATTCCAGTGATATCAACCCCAGAGTCCTCTGAGATTCTACACCGATGTCAAGACCCAGGTGGATAAATAGCTTTGTCTTGAGAGGAAGGAGTCAGCGTCGGCATCGCGTCGGATGAAAGATTTCCAGAGTAGCACCCACGGTGTTATAGCAATGCTCCATTAGATAAAGCAAGTTTAAACTCTCCCAAGCCCTCAGGATCATGAAGAGCTGCTGCAGTTTCAGAGGAAGATAAAGTCACTTTTTATCTTTTAGTTTTTGGAGGACAAGATCTTGTTGTGTCACATAGGCTAGAGTGCAGTGGTATGATCAGAGTTCACTGCAGCCTCAAAAATCCTGAACTTGAACAATCCTCCCACCTTAGCCTCCCACATAGCTAGGACTACAGGCATGCACCACCTTTGCTTGGCTTTTTTGTATTTTTTTTTTTTTTGAGACCAGCTCTTGCTATGATGCCCAGCCTGGTCTTGAACTCCTGGGCTCAAGCAATTCTCCTGCCTTGGCCTCCCAAAGTGCAGGAATTACAGGCGTGAGCCACCACACCAACTCATTTTTCTTTTCTTTGTTTCTTTTTTACTCTTAAAGCTACGTTTTGCTTTCTATAGCCTGCACTAGAGTTTCCTTGAGCTAACAAGTTGGGTCCAAGCTCAATGATCTGACACATGAGACTCATCCAATTTGCTTCTCCTACCTGCTTCCCTCTAGCCAGCTACTACCTCCCCTCAGGACAACAGGCCCCTCCCTCTCCTGGGCTCCAAGATCTCTGTTAGCATCCTTAATCCGACTGGGTTGAAATACAGCTATTTATTTGATTATCTTTTCCCACTATGATTAGCTAAAGATCTCCTGAAGGGGTCGCTGTTGTGTTCCCAAGAGCCTCATACACAGCCTTCCATCATAAAATATGTAGTGATTGTTGGGTGGATGGATGGTTTGACGACTGGATGGAAGGATGGGAGGGAGGGAGAAAAGATAAATTGATGGATAGATGAATGATTTATGGATAACTTGATGACTTGGCAATAATTCAGATGGGTGGTTATCACGTTTAGTGTGCAAATTCCTCATCTCTAAAAGAAAAATAGTAAGAACACCTGAGTTGGGGACTATTATTAGCCCCACTTTGCAGATAAGAAGATGTGAAGTAACACTACCCAAGGTCCTGCAGAGACTGTCTCCTGGAAACCTTCCCAGAGCCCTCATCTGTCTATGTGCTGAATGAATCCGTGTCCCAAAAAGTTCAAGTCTCATGGAGAAGGAGATGGACACCAAAGATACAAGCACATGAGTCATTTGTTTACGATCTGCCACTGAGGTAAGGTTACGAAGGAGCAGTGCAAGACACAACAATGGGTTTAAGATGAGAACCAACGTGGCAAGGCAGGGACGGGGTGGGTGTGGGGATGACCCAGATGGCTCTTGGACTCCACTGCCATGGTGCTCATGTACTTTGCTTTGATTGGCTCAGGTTCACCCTGATAACTGTAAAACAGTGACCTGGTCCAGTGAATTTTGTCCACACTATCATGCCCTGAAAGGAGAGGCTGCAGGGAGGAATTTCTATAAAAGAGCCAGAGGCCAACTCTGAAGTTGCCCTTTTTTGAGTCTCTGTCTTCACTAACATCTTCAAGGGCTGCGTTGCCTCCTGGGTGGCCCATGGGCCCGTGCCTTTTCTGGCATGTTAAATGGTTTCCCTGTTAAAGGTGCATGCTTGGCCAAAGATCCTTGGGGGAGGAAAAGAGAGAGACATTCATGAACCCATTGTGAAGCTGTGCTTCTTCGAGGACAGTGATAAATCATCCAGGGCCTCGAGCGTGCTACATTAAACTCTCATCTCACCATTTCTGTTTTTTGCTTCTTACATATTTGTTTAGATTACAACATAATCCCTGGAAAAGGTAAAAGGCCCTTCCGGAGTTTGTTTTTAAGATCCACTGGGAAAAACCTTCAGCGTTCAAATGGAAAAATAGAACCTGGGGTTAATCAACTGCTTGACTCATGTTGGTTTTAACTCGGTGTCCTAGAAAGTCAGTGCTAGAAGCAGCTTTGACGATCTCTCAGTCTAAGCCCTGAGCTTTACAGATGGGGGAGCCAAGGCTCCTGGACCACAGAGTCCTGTGGTAAACTTGGTGTAACTGTGTGGTGAGGTGCAAGAAGGTGTCACTCAAGAAATACCAAAGTGTGTGAAGATTCGCTTTTTCAAATGAATTAGAGTAGGCTCAGGACTACCTGTCTAAGCAAAATCATTTCCTGGAATTCCAATAGGTTCTCTTGTGAAGGAGAGGACCTGGGGCTCCAGGCGGTTCCTGAGTGTCACACACCTGACAGCTGTCAGTCAGCTTTACATGCTGGACGTCCAGCTTCCAAGGAGTCCCATCCACTGTGCTTGGCATGGAGTCAGTGTCTGAAAACATAAAGTGTCTTGCTCGAGATCACACGCCAGTCACTGGAAGAGTGGATGTGAACTCCGTGATGCACAGACACATCAGTGCTCCACCCACATGCCTCTGATCCCCCTGATGTGTGTCCCTGTGCCCCCCTCAACCTGGCTTCTGTGTGTTTACTCCTAACAGCTTACAGTATCAGTCTCCTCTAGAGGATGATGCCTGTGCTACTGGAATGGCTCACTAGGATTGAGGGCCAAAGTGCTGGAATTATAGGCATGCACCATCTTTGCTTGGTACACAGCCTCATCCCCTCATCTCCCAGGGAAGATCAGAGCCAAACCCTCATCTCCCAGGGAAGGTCAGAGCCAAGGACACATTGATGCAGGAATGCAGAAGCCCAGCTCCTTTGTCTTGAGCAAGACAAACCTCAAGAAAAACTTTGTAAGCCAGAGCTCCCTATAGACTCAGGCAGAGGCTGGGACTCAGGTGAACCTCAGCCTTCGTTGGTCTCTTCCCCTTCCCTCTCCAGTTTCTGTCTCTAGCTCTACCTGACCAGTTTTGGGGGAGTGCCTCTTTAATGAATCACTTATGCATAAACCCTCATCTCAGGGGCTGCTTCTTGGGAACTTGACCTAAAACAGACTTCAAGTTCTCCATTTCTAGTTCTACACATGCTTCCTGGCCCACTGAGGAATAGCATGTGAGCCAAATAAATACTCCCAAGGTGAAAGTCATGAATTTCTTCCAAATGTAACTCCAATACCGTAGGCCCCAGAAGACTGAATGATGGTGGTAATCATCACTGTCACCATCATCTTCATTATCAACATCAATCATCACCATTATTACCATCACCATCATCATCAATCATCACCATAATCACCTTCCATCATGTCCTCACCATCATCCTCACCATCATCACTGTCATCAGTCACTGTCATCATCATCTTCATTATCAACACCAATCATCATCATCAATCATCACTATAATCATCTTCCATCGTGTCCTCACCATCATCCTCACCATCATCCTCACCATCATCACTGTCGTCAATCACCATCATCATCATCTTCATTATCAACAGCAATCATCACCATTATCATTGCCATAGTCTTCATCACCATCACTATAATCTTCATCCATCATTATCATCACTATCTTCATCCTCCTCCTCATCATCACCAATCATCACCATAATCATAATCCATCACTGTCATCATCATCGTTATCAATATCGTCATTGTTGACATTCCACAGGGCCCTTACTATGTGCCAATCATGGTTATAATGAAATGAATTAATTTATTGATCCTCACCACAACCCTTTAAGGCAGGTACTATGATTATTGTTTCTCCATACTTCAAAGATGAGCAAATTAATGCTTGAAGGGGTTACATGCTTGGCCCAAGGCCACAGGGCTAGCAGGCAGCGGAGCAGAAATAAGAACAGCTCTAATCTAGACTCTCTCCACTTTCCTGTGCCTCGTCAACCTGTAGTAGACACCTATGGGGACAGATGAACATTTGTGCTAAGATGTGATGCTGGTTATGAACCTCGGTACACACCCAGGACCCAGTCTAGCCCCTTACAAAGCCCCCAGGTATTTCTGGATGACCCTGGAGACTGCCAGCTCCAGTTCTCTCAAAGGACCCTCCCTGCTCTGCCCTTCTGTTTGTGCGTGTCAATGTCTTCCCTCTCCAGGAGGTGCCCAAGGGACTCTCAATGCAGCCGGGGTGATAGATACATTTGTCAAAGGAACTGCCTTCCAGGAAACCCAGCTCCACGAATCCTGGAAAAGCAAGAGTTAGGATGGCTTCCTCTCCCCAACTTGGGATCATACTTTGTCAGCTGGGCAGAAAAATGGGGCTGCTTGAGCCCAGAGTCTTGCAAAATCCATCTAAAAATCAATGTCTGTTGTTCTTGGCATTAAAACCTCTCACCATCCAGACTTTAAATCCAGGCCAGAGGGCTAGTGAGGCACCATCAAGGGTGCTGTCATCCTCCTTCTCTCCTCTGCTAAGTGCCCCACACAGAGTTTCCATGCCCCTTCTCCAGAAAGCCAGAGCTCCAATGGTTTACTCATAAAAAGAATCCCTCATCCCAGGAGGAAGTACAGAATGTGACCAGACAATCTAAACGCATTGCAGATGTTTCAGATAACCACACAGAAAGGGAAAGTTACTGACCTCAGTAACTTTGAAAATGAGTGAAGTCGGTAAGACTAAAGATAAAAGGAACTATACAGAAGCACTGGACGCTAGCTGATAAGGTTGTCTCCCACAGGGTCGAGGGAAGCACCAGTGAATAATTCTGATACTAAGATCTGTGTTTCTGGCAAGTGAATAATGAAGTAAATGGGCAGCAGGCAGTGAACACCAGCTTCTCACCATTGGAGTGAGCTAAGCAAGGGGTGGAGGCCAAATGATCCATGTGGTGATGGATTAGAATTGGAGACATCAGTGTGAACTCATGTTGAGCTTTACATGGATATGGGTGGTTCCACATAAAAGTATTTGTATATCTGTGCATATACATGGGTTAATGTGCACACTTGGATCCCCTGTCTCTGTCAGCTGAGGGGGCCTACAGGCAACAGCATTCCTGTAGCAATGAGCCCACCTGTACCCAGATCTTGGTTTATAATATTATTGTCCAGTAAAAAGAACAAAGGCTCCTTGGGAAAGCAGCTTCGTGTAGGACTGGTACAAGATGAACTTGGGATGTCTTATAATGCCAGAAAGTAAGGCAATGCTAAGCAAGTAATAAAGACCCTGCTCACCATGATGATACTATGTCAGAGGGACACAGGAGCCAGCTGAAAGAGCTCCCCATGGCCAAAGCTGGGACAATTTGTGCAACAAAATACATAAAATGTTATTGAATCATAACCCAAAGTAAAGATAAATATCCATGAGACCATACTGATTAAATAAACGATTGAATAAGTAAACAAATTGGAGAGCAGAGATAAATCCCTCATGCAGAAGAATTCCAAATTGTTTATGTAGATGCTGTGCCCTCAGGGACATGGAGGATGACCACCACTTCTTAAGTGTGGCTGCACAGTGACCTTCTTCCAAAGTGCGTCATGAAGGGCCTGACTTAATGTTGGAGGATAAGAGGCTGTCTTGATACTTCAGACAAGATCTGAGGACGAAAAGGAATTAGCTGACTTGGTGCATGGTGGTGGAGATACAGGGAAGCGAATCCCAGGCACAGGGAACAGGATGCACTAAGACTCCGAGGCAGGGAGGAAGCATCCTTTGAAGGAACAGCGAGAAAATCAGGGATGGGATTCAAACTACAATGCACACGTACACAGTGGGCACCAGAGGTTAGAACAACACGTGCGTAGGATTTCACGGAGTTCCAGAGCTCTCCAGACAGACAAGCTTTATCCACAGGTGGGAGAGGTCCTGAAGGCTCCTGGGGAGGGCTGGAAGCAGGCCTTTGAGACCTCAGGGTGGTGGTTATTTAGTAACCAGCAGGGGAGGCTGCACAATTCTAAATGGGCGTGGGGGAGACAGGAAATCTTTCTGTAAAAGGCCATATAGTATGTATCTCAGACTTTGTAAGTCACATGATTATTAAAACTACTCAACTCTGCCATTGTTTCAAGAAAGCAGCCACGATCGGCAGATGAACGGCATGAATATGTTACAACTAAACTTCATTTGTGGACACCAGAATTCAAATTTCATATCATTACTTGTGTCAAAGAATATTCTCCTTTTGACTTTTTTAAAATCAATATCACAAGCTTTATCAGAGAATTGGTCTTTTATCACAAAGGCAAGGGGAACTTCCATGCCACTCCAGAAGCAGGCTCTGGACCCAGGCCTCAGGGACTTACTGTTCCAACCCAGTGCCAGGCCATGGGTGAGTCTTTGCCCCACATCGTCCCTTTGGACATTCCAGAATCCCACAGAATGGCATACAGGAGAAGCGGGCTGTGCTTGTGGGTCCTGCTGCCCAGGGAGACTAGAAGAGCAGCAGGGGACCATTTGCTGCTGGCCTGGGAATTTTGACATTTGATTCTATTCTATTAGGTTGGTACAGAAGCAGTTGTGGTTTTTGCCATTAAAGGAGTGGCAAAAAATGCGGTGAGGTTTTTTTTTCGCCGTTACTCGGGTGAATTACAATTTGGTTGGCTCTGGAATGGAGCTGGGGTCTAAATTCACGTCCTTAACAGTCACCCTTCACCGCCCCCACCACACACACACACACACACACACACACACAATCTGTTCTTGATCAATCTTGAAAGAATGAGAGAGGAGGTAATTTACCCCCAGAAGGAAATCACCAACCACAAAATATACTGTCTATAAAGCACATTTGCGGAAACGGTGCCATGGTGTGGAAACAGCCTGCCTTTAGAATGTGAAGTGTGTGATAATAAGGGCCCCCAAAGCTGCTCCTTCTCTGCACATCTATGTGTTGGTCATGGCTGTTACCCAGCAGCACAAGCCAGAATCCAGCAGCCAGGCTGTGGTGCCAGTTGTTTTGCCAAACACTCGCTGAAATGTCGCGGTGAAGATATTTTGTAGAAGTGACTCGCCTTTGTAATCAGTTGACTTTAAGGATGTTACCCTCAATAATGGGGATGACGCTCAGCCAATCAGTTGGAGGCCCTAAGAGCAAAACTGAGGTTTCCTGAATAAGAAGAAATTCTGCCTTGAGATTGTGACATAGAAATGCTACCTCAATTTCCACCCTGCTGGCCTGCCCCACGGAGGTCAGACATCCAACTCTCACAGTCATGAGTGCCAGTTCATTATACATGTATATATAGCCTACTTGGTCTGTGATTTGATTTGTCTGTGTCCCCACCCAAATCCCCACAGGTCAAGGGCAGGACCAGGTAGAGATAATTGAATCATGGGAGTGATTTACCCCATATAGTAATAATAAGTGAGATCTGATAGTTTCATAAGGGACTTCTCCCTTCACTTGGCTCTCACTTCTCTTTCTGCCGCCATGTGAAGAAGGATATATTTGCTTCTTGTCCCGCCATGGTTGTAAGTTTCCTGAGGCCTCCGCAGCTATCCTGAACTCTGAATCAATTAAACCTCTTTCCTTTATAAACGACCTAGCCTCAACTATGTCTTTATTAGCAGCGTGAGAACAGATGAATACAGTCTGTTTCTCTGGAAAACTCTGATGATGTGGTATTCAAAGCACCACTTGGCACATGGTAGGTATTCAGTGACTGGTGACTATTTTTCTCAGTAAATTCAACCACGATTTATCCAGAGCCTGTCACATGACCGTGCTAAAGCATTGGGGTAGGGGAGTCTGGGGAAGAGGCTTACCATGGGCTCTGCCCATAATCACTGTCCTTGGATTCTTGTGGTCAAATGCTCCCTCCCGTTTACAATGACAAAAACAAGGCTCCAAAAGTTAAGTTACTTATCCAGGTTGACACAACTCTTAAAAGGCAAGAACCATACCAGACCTAACGTCCACAGACTTGACCCCTACCATACACTTTTCTGTACAGCCCTTTTGTCTTTCAGGAACACTGTTCTCTTGCTACTTTGCCTAGTGGGGAAGGACAATTTTGTTACCAAGGGAAAGCTGAGATCAGAGAAGTTCTGCAGGATGGCATTGAGTCCAAGCTGCTACCTGACCACCCACCTTCCCCCCAGGCCTCCATTTGCGATGCACAGCCTTGGCTCTCTGGGGTCAAGCCCCCAAATCAGGGACGAGCATTCACATCTCCCCCACTGAGTCTTGCCTTTCCAGAACAGCAGGATCCTCCCAGCCATGTGTTCCATGAAGGGAGCTTTGCTGTGACTTTGATTAGAGCTGCTTTTGGAATCCTTGCCTCTATTGAGTTTCTCTTGCCTCAGTGCAGCCCAAGATGTTCATTTCCATGAGTCAGGCATCCCCACAAAGTGCTAAGAAATAGAGTCTGAGCTGTAAACATGCTTGGATGTTGTCTTGCTGCTCAACCTGGGAGCTGACGGCCACCGCAGAGATTCTGGGCCACAGGCAGTCATGACATGAAGCTTATTTCTACAGGAAGTTTTTTAAGGTTGTTGAATTAAACCCCTTATTAACTCTGGCTGTGTTATGATGGGAACTGACTCCACTAGGATCAGGATACGCACTCTGGATCCAACACCAACTAGTAATGTGACTTGGAGCAAGTCAGCTCTTCTCTCTGTGCCGTGATCTATTCACTTGGCTTTTGCTGCATAACAAACAAGCCCCAACCTTAATGTTATGAAATAAGACACATTGATTATTGTCTGTGAGTCTGGGGATCCGCAGGGTGGTTCTTCTAGACTCTCTGGACTTACTCATCTGTGGTCAGGTGTAGTTCAGATGTACAGCTCTGCTGCACTTGGCTGGGCTCTCTCTTACCTTTGAGGTTTGGCTGGCTGTCAGGGGATGAGGTGGCCTTGACTGGGCCAGCTGGGCTCTCCTCCTCCCGATTTCTCACCCTCTGCAGCCCAGTCCAGGCTTGTTCTCATGGCAGCTAGACAGGGTGTTGAGAGAGAGCTCAGAATCAAGCAAGCCTCCCGAGATGTGGAACTCTAGGCTGGCTATCATTCATTCGAAGCTGGTTGTCATTCATTCTAGGCTGGCTGTCATTCATTCTGCCCCTTGACCAAAGCAAGCCCCAGACCAGCCTGTATTCAAGGGCCAGCAAAGAGACAGCACTTGCTGATGGGAGATGCCACCAAGTCACATTGCTAATTGTATGGCTACAGGGGGAGGGTAAGACCATAGAGACGGGTAACCAGTCCGTCCTCATCTGCGCAGCAGCCATTGGCTTCTCTTCTTTGTATTTTTGCTGTTCAGCATTCATTTCCTCTTTCTCACATTGTCACACAGTGGCTGGGATGAAGAGCCTTCAGCAGACATGCCTGTACTTCTGTGGGATTCTTTCCAGAGGTGCACAGCTGGAGCAAAGAACACATGAACTTCAAGTCTGGGCCTCAGCTCCCGATGAAAGGAGGCTTTATTCTGACTTCTGCCGGCAGAGTGTTGGGGTTCCCACGTCCGCACACTCTCATCAGCCTCTGCAGACAACTCTCTAGATCCCTGGGATCTCATCACCCTCTCAACCCCTCAGACAGCTTAGCCTGAGTGTGACCCAAGCCTTGCTTGAGTAGCACAGGGAGGTGCTGGAGGCTCATTCCAGTCCCCCACAGCTCACAGGCACTCTGCTGAAGGCAGCACCAGTGGCCAGAAAGGCAGGTAGAAGTGTCCACTTTCAGGACCGTTTCCCCAGGCTGATGGAGGCTCACGCTCACGCAGGCAACAGAATCTGAGAGCTCGCTGTCAGCAGTTTAGGAAAGCAAACAGAGTTGGCACTAGGGCTTGAGTTGGAGAGAAAGGGGAAACTGGTGACGTTTCGAGGTCATCTTCGCCTTTCCCTAAAGCGCTTATCTCAACCAGAAGTGACATCTTTGGTTGTCACACCTAGGGAAGCTACGGGCATCTAGTGGGTTGAGGCCAGGGATACTGCTAAACACCCACAGTGCACAGGACGGCCCCACCACGGAGGACGATCTGCACAAAATGTCAGGAGTGCCGAGGCTGAGAAACTCTTGCCTAAAGAAATGGCAACAAGGCCCAGCTTGTGGCTCTCAAGTCAAAGGTCCAAAGTCCAAAGCCAGCATCACCCACTTCCTCCTGAATTTTACTGCCTTCCCCAGTTCCCACATCTGCAGAAGGGAGTCAGAGATCGTTCCATCCCCAGGGGGCCCTGGTGAGGTTCAGTGAGACAAGACAAGCTGAGCACACAGCCCAGGGCCTGCACGCAGAGTTCAGTAATGGACGGCGAGAGTCGAGAATTGCATCTCCAAGCACATACCGGAGCGTCTGCTCCCCACAGGGCTGAGCCAGCTCACGTCCCCAGCAAAGGGGTGACATGGACCCAACACAAAGCGGATGCTGTGCCACGCTCACGGCATCCTCAACACGCCTTGTTCTCATTTCCTTCCCCAACAGCACACCCAGCTGCCGAGGCCTGGACCAGGTGCAGATGAGAGGACACACGCCAGGGCCCCTGGCCATCTGCAGGGACATCCAGTACCCTCCTCCCAATCCAAGCCATCCGGTCCGATGGCGGGCCCCTTGTCACCCTGGCTGCCTGGTGGCACCTTGTTTCACAGAACAACTTGGGGCTTCCCCAAAGCTCTGCTCAGCTGAGAGGTCCTAGACTTTCTGAGAGAAAACTGTGCTCTGCTTAAGCCCAAATCAGGAGCAGCCAAGCTCCCCCTACAAAGGACAGAGAGCTGTCACAGCCGCCAGCCATAAATCTCTTGGGAGGAGGATTTCCCTGTGAGCACACAGGCACGGCCAGAGGGCCCAGCTAGGAAAGTCACCTCCTTCTACATGGCGCGGGCTCTGCACACAGCCTCTGTCCCCTCTCATCTGCTTGGCTGTTGTTCTTGTGCCCACCCACACCCCCAGGGTGAAACCAAGTGGGGACCTGACACCACCACCCCAGCCTCGGTGCTTCCAAACCAGGTTTGTTCCCTAAGGCCTGCAGAGGAAGCCCCAGAGCCTGTCACGTGACTGCCTGAACCCCAAACCTGCTTCCCTTTTCGTCTCCTGCTGCTCACTAATGCTAGGTTCTCTCCCCCAGCAACAGACACACACACACACGCACATGCACTCACACACATGCACACTCACATGCACACACTCACGCAAGCACATACACACAGAAGAGTGATCACAGGGAGCTTGCACCAGCTTTTAAAATACTTATCATCTCATTGAACCCTCACGAGAACTGCAGAGAAGGAAACCAGGGCATAGACAGGTTGAATTACTGGCCTCAAGTCAGAAAGCCTTTCAGTTAGGAGCCAAGGTTTGCACCCAGCACCTCTGATCTGGGACCCCAGGCTTAATCACCACATGCGCTGTGGCCTCTGGAATGGATTAGCACCCTGGGGCTCCTGCGACAGCTTCTCATCTCTTAGAGTCTTGACTACCTGCAGAAGGCTTCCTGTATGCCGCTACCCATAGGATCAGCTTCTAGAAAGCGAGGACCATCCCTAGTGCACCCGGGCCACGCTCCATCAGCTCTGTGTAATTGTTACCACAAGGCCGTCTTGGCTGCGGTGTCCTTTTGAGCTGTTTGAAGGACTGGCTGGAAGACTTCCTTTTCATCAGGATCCATCTCCCCAACTGCTCCCTAGCAAACATCCTCCATCTCCCCATGCTGGGTGCAGATGTTGTTTTGCTACAAAGTGAGCTTGTCCCCACACAGCTGAACCCTGACACCCTCCCCGCTCATCAGCATCCCATCTCTTCTCTTGCAACACACCATTATTTGCAAAGACGACACCTCTGGGCCACCCAGTCTGACACAAGACATGTCCCAGTCACCCAGAGAGTCCTTCTCCAGCCAGCTTACATCCTCGTCGAGACTTAGAGAGGCCCTGAAGTGACTTTTGCTCCATCACATATGGTGATGAGTGTGACACCGTTTCATGGCAGACACATGAAAAGATTGCAAGGCACAACCCCTTCTTCTTGTCTCCTCCTCCTCATTATTTTTATTGATAACATGTGCCCAGCACATATTTTTCTAAGCGCATATATGCATTACCTCATTTAGTTCTCACAGCCATCCCATGAGAAAGTGTTATCACTATCCTCACAGTGCAGACGGGAAAACTGAGGCAGAGATCAGTCAAAGAACTTGCCATGGCCACTTGGAGGAGTGGGGCCAAGTTTCCATCCCGGGGCACTCAGGCCTCTGCAGGCAGTGTTGGCAAAGGTGGTGCCCATGCATGTCTGGGGCAAGAGCTGGCTCTTGTTAGTGGTAGATTAACGCTGCCTTGGAAGAAAACAGCAATGCTGCTTTTAAATATTAAAGTCTCTTCTGAATGATCCCAGCCTGTATGTGCAACTAAAGAAGAGGTAACATTTACCAGGCCTAACTTGCTCCTCCTACCACCACCCACATGGGTAGAATCTCTGGGGCTTCCCATGGCCATCTTGAGGAATACAGCCAGCCAGTCCACTGGCCATGATCCTCTGACCCCAGCAGCCTTTTCAGGACAGCCTCCTTCTCCTCCTTCAAGAACTTCCACAAGAAAACAAACGTGCAGAGTACAGTGGTTGTTGAGAAGCTAATGTGCTTGGGCCCCAGGCACTTAGCCTTCCTGGTCCCTCTCCTCCGTAAAAAGGATTCCCAAGTCTATTTCCAGCAGCACTGGTGTAAAGAGAATATAACCCAGCTGCTTCCAAACTTGGCGCGAGTGTGGTTCCCGCAGAGCCCAGGAAGGGTGGGTGGGGTGGATGGTTCTGTTCCAGGAGTGAGCAGGCTTCAGAGCTGGACATGAAGTTTTGATATTCAAACTTTTTTTTTTAAGTCTAAAATAATATATGCTCATGATAGTGCAAAACCAAATGAATCATGACAGAAGGATTTGACAATAGGAAGAAAAAGCCTCCTACCTCCTTCACCCCAACATTGCATTTTCCAGAACGTTCCCACATATACACATATGGTATGTTCGTCTTATATTCCAGCAACTACAGCGGATCCTCCCGTGTGTGCAGTTTGCACTGGATCCTGCTCTAGTTGAAAGATAAGACGGACGTTTCCTTCCCCTGGTGGGTCCACCGGAACCGCTCTCAGGTTAGCTTCCATGGGGTGGAGGAGGTCCTGTCTGTCTTGGTCCCTGGCACAGCTCTGTTTTGGTCCAGGAAATATTTCCCTTGAGCGGAGGGCACGGCTCAGCCCCTGCCCTCCTGCTGTGGAGTTGGAG
>CAUYQU010012058.1:0-12282 GCA_963574635.1 Cheracebus regulus
TCTCTTCCTCTTTCTCTTTCATTTTTTCTTTCTTTTGCTGTTTCTTTCTTTCTCCTTTTCTCTCTTTTTCTAAAATCTCTTCCTCTTCCTTTCTCTCTTTCATTCTTTTTATTCTAAAAAATAAAAATAAAAAAAAAAAAATAATAATAATAGTAAAATAAAAAATATTTGACTTTATAAATGTGATGCTGATGGTAAAAAATTTTCATACTTACATATAAATAATTACAATGAAAAATGTTCTATCATAATGTACATCTTCAAGGATGATTTTTATAAGAAAGAATGCCGTGGTATAGTAACAGCTATTAAAATTCTCAGTCTTCAGTTAAAAAGAGTACATATATAAAGAAATCTTACCAATGTTTATTTGCTTATTAAACTTTTCTTCCTGAACATTTATTAAAAAAAAGTATTGGGTACTAATAACTAGAAGTCACATATCACTTTTTCTAAGAACTTGAGAAATGACATGTTAAATAATATTCAGCATTTATAATAGCCCAATGGAAATATGACCACGTGTTAAGCAAAAATTTAGGGAATAATTGCCTATAAACATTTTAATATAAAACAACAGAACTAAGAATCACATTAATTATTATGTTCATATATTAAGATACAGGGCCAGGTGCAGTGGCCCTGTATCTTATAATCTTAGCACTTTGGGAGGCCAAGGCAAGACGATCACTAGGGTCCAGGTCTCAAGACCAGCTTGGGGAGCATAGCAAGACCCTGCCTTTTGGAAAAAAAAAAAAAAAAAAGGCCAGCCATGGTAGTTCACGCCTATAATCCCAGCACTTTGGGAGGCCGAGGTGGGCAGATCACCTGAGGTCAGGAGTTTGAGACCAGCCTGGCCAATATGGCAAAACCCCATCTCTACTAAAAAAAATTAGCTAGGCGTGATGGCAGGTGCCTGTAGTACCAGTTACTCAGGAGGCTGAGTCAGGAGAATCACTTGTACCCAGGAGGTGGAGGTTGCAGTGAGCCAAGATAGAGCCACTACACTCCAGCCTGGGTGACAGAACGAGACTCCATCTTATAAACCAATAAATTAATTAATAAAGATACAGGATAATTTAGATAATTTTAAGAGGGTAAAGCAGAAGCTGGGAAAGTTTTAGGAAGGTTAGAGAGTGACTTAGCATTCTGTACACTGTAGCAACTTACTTTCTACAGAACATAAATTTGACTTAATAATCTTATTTATACTTGTTCACATGTTTGCTCAATATTGAATAGTTGCAAGATAATTTCGTTCAATTTTGGTATAATTTTATTCTAAACTTCTTTTCAGTGACTTTTTTCAATAATTTTTATTTGGTTCTTAAAATGTTACTTATATTTTTAAATAGACAATTTCTTTTTCCAAGTAAAAAAATGAGGTTGTTAAAACCTAAGCACTTTAATCTTTTAAAAAGTTTTCTAGTTCCAAATATGTTATTAAATGGCTAAGATGGTACATAAATCTTAAACTGACCCATGGCCTTTCCTAAAAACCAGAATATTATTTTTAAAACAGAATCTTCTTTTTAACTTCCATCATTAGTATCTGAATGTCAGAATTAGAGGATATAGTAAGTGAAATATTCTTTCCAACCTTAGGAAGCAGACACCTGTGTTCTAAGAAGGGAGGAAGCAGATAACAGTGCAGTTTGGTGTTTGCCAGTTGTTTCTATATATGGAAGAAAAATATGCTAAAATTAAATTGCATAATTTTCCCTCTTACCCAATAGACTTTCCATTTTTGCTGCCCATCTATCTTTAGAACAATGATTCAGAGGCCTCAGAACATTTAATGGAGAATAATTAGATCAGAAAATAGAGTCCATGCAGCAGAAAAAAAGTTTTAGATAAAGATATATACAAAACCATTCAGGACACAGGCATAGGCAAGGACTTCATGACTAAAGCACCAAAAGCATTGGCAACAAAAGCCAAAATAGACAAATGGGAACTAATTAAACTCCAGAGCTTCTGCATAGCAAAAGAAACAATAGTAAGAGTGAATCAGCAACCAACAGAATGGGAAAAAATTTTTGAAACCTACCCATCTGACAAAGGGCTAATATCCAGAATCTACAAAGAACTAAAACAGATTTACCAGAAAAAAAGCAAACAAACCCCTTCAAAAGTGGGCAAAGGATATGAACAGACACTTTACAAAAGAAGACATATATGAGGCCAACAAACATATGAAAAAATGCTCATCATCACTGGTCATCAGAGAGATGCAAATCGAAACTACATTGAGATACCATCTCACACCAGTTAGAATGGCGATCATTAAAAAATCTGGAGACAACAGATGCTGGAGAGGATGTGGAGAAATAGGAACACTTTTATACTGTTGGTGGGAGTGTAAATTAGTTCAACCACTGTGGAAGACAGTGTGGCAATTCCTCAAGGACCTAGAAATAGAAATTCCATTTGACCCAGCAATCCCATTACTGGGTATATATCCAAAGGATTATAAATCGTTCTGTTATAAGGACATATGCACACGAATGTTCATTGCAGCACTGTTTACAATAGCAAAGACTTGGAACCAACCCAGATGCCCATGGATGATAGACTAGACAGGGAAAATGTGGCACATATACACCATGGAATACTGTGCAGCTATAAAAAATGAGTTTGTGTCCTTTGTAGGGACATGGATGAATCTGGAAACCATCATTATCAGCAAACTGACACAAGAACAGAAAATCAAACACCACATGTTCTCACTGATAAGCGGGTGTTGAACAATGAGAACACATGGACACAGGTAGGGGAGCATCACACACTGGGGTCTGTGGCGGGGAACTAGGGGAGGGACAGCAGGGGGTGGGGAGTTGGGGAGGGATAACATGGGGAGAAATGTCAGATATAGGTGATAGGAAGACAGCAAACCACATTGTCATGTATGTACCTATGCAACAATCTTGCATGTTCTTCACATGTACCCCAAAACTTAAAATGCAATAAAATATATATATATATAAAATAGATATGTACAGGTACATATACTACCACACATCCACCCAAGCCCATAAAATACACCCTCCCCTATGCCCATAAATATCCAGTCACTTTTCTCATTATTTTTAATTTAATAAATGATTTTCAGAGAAATTTCCTACCTTTAATAGAAAGAATCGAAAAAAAAAAAAAGAACTTCCTTAGAAAAAACTTCTAATATCAGACTTCTTGTTTATCTTAGGAGGTACAGTGGGAAGATGCTTCTCATCTAATCTTAATTTTGCAGCTAACTTGATTTGTTAAGCAGCCAAAATGCTTTCATTTTTTTACCCACAAATCAAGAACTGGAATTGCTGCATTGTCTAATTTTTGGGTAGTGGTCCATTAAAGATAAGTCAAATAAAGAAATAAAAAATGTGGAAGTATCTTGCAAACATAATGCTAACTAGTAGTATTGTTATTAATTAATAGGAAAAAGGATCTCAAACCTGGTAATAATCCACTCAACTTAGTTACTTGTAGCTGAACTCTGGTAAAAATAGTATATGTAATCTCGTTACTTGCATCTTTAGGAATAAAATGAAATTATTCATTTACATACTTTTTAAAATATTAAGTTAAAATTAATGATAATATTTTTCTATTCATGTATTAATATGCAAAGTCCTGGATTTTTTTCTTTGCAAATATTTCCACATGGAAAGAAGTGAGGTGAATTTGTATTCTATTATAGGTTCAAAATTCAAGTATGTTTAATTTTATATGTAGGAAAATAAATGTATGCTATGATTTCAGAAAGTCCAACATAAAAATTGGGATCTAAAATAAATGAGAATTCGGCCAGGCACCGTGGCTGTAATCCCAGCACTTTGGGAGGCCGAGGTGGGTGGATCACCTGAGGTCAGGAGTTCAAGACCAGCCTAATATGGTGAAACCCCGTCTCTACTAAAATTACAAAAATTAGCTGGGCATGGTGGCATGCGCCTGTAGTCCCAGGAACTCAGGAGGCTGAGACAGGAGAATCATTTGAACCTGGGAGGCAGAGATTGCAGTGAGCCAAGATTGCACCACTGTACTCCAGCTTGGGTGACAGAGAGAGACTCGGTCTCAAAAAGAAAAAAAAAAAGAAAAGAAAAATGAGAATTCCTCTTCAAATTATAAAAGGATTCTTGATCTTACAAATGATTTCATTTAGCAAGAGAGAGTAAGTAATCGTAATCAGCAGGACTTTGGGAGAGATACTTAACTTGTCCAAACCACAGATTCTATATCTATAAAATAGGGACAATACCCAACTTTTCAGAGTTGGCTTCAGTATACTTTTTCATCTTTCATGATATCATCATTCAATGGTTAGAACTACTTGAGTAGAAGAGAAAATAGAGTGGCTTTTGATTGGCCTACTTTCTAAGATCTTGTATCTCCCTAGTCAAGAAGTCTATCTTCTCTTTGGTTTGAGGGCCTTCTTTATCTTAAAGGATCCTTTCATTCCTTGAGGGGATTCATTTCCCTCACCCTCAATCTTCCTTAAACAAAAGAACAAGAGACTATGAAATAAAAGGTGCCTTAGAGGTCACTCAGATCAACCTTTCATCCACTTCAGATTTTTAGAAATCTTTTAAATATTCAAAGGTGTTTATCATATTCTCTTAAGTCTTCCTTTTTCCAGCTAGTAATAATCTCAAGAAAAATTAAAAATAGGATATATGGGGGCCATGGAGTTTATCCTAGAATTTAAATTTCCTAATTCTATCTTTTCATATTAAAATACAGGATTCATTTAACTGAAATTTACTACAGTTAATAGTAAATAATCCTTTCTTTTTCAAACATTGAGTAATGTAGCATTTACTTAAATCCAAAGGAAATACAATTTTAAAAGTAAAATTAATTTGATCACTTAACTAGTCCAAATATAAATATATTAAAATGTTACAATATAAGAATGGTGCTGGTCCTCCTGAAATCTGGATGATATGTGTACAATTTTATATATGGATCTGACTTTCCAGATAATTTTAAATTAGGTTATAATCAAAATGCTAATTACAAATTTCTAGCTTTTTGAAAGCTGTTTATTTTGACTTTAAAGCCTTATAAGCTAAATGAAAAAAATAAGGTAGCATAAACCTTTATGAAATAATCAATAATTTTCCTAATGAGAATACAGATGAACAAAATCGGTTATTAAGAAAGTCTTGCTCCTTAAATCACTCTTGAAACTTGGTAAGAGTATCTGTAAGAATAATATTTTTTTCTTCTATAAAAGATCATCAAATCAAAAAGATTCTGTAATATTTATGTTAACATTATTTCATCTTTTTTTCAAATAGCATACAAGCATTACACTTCTAAATGTATTGTAATATTAAGCAGCACATGCTCCCAAAGAAAGAAAACATTCAAAACTGAATATAAAGGAGGAAAAAAGTTAGCATACAATACCTAGATGTGGATTAAGTCTAATGAAAAGCTTATATGTAAATAAAATTAAGTGTCCGTCTGGTACCTTATCAAAGGAAAATGGCTAGAGAGATTGTCACCATATTTTAAATATATTTACTGGAAAACCTGAATTAGTGGCAGACAGAATGCACTCTTGGGTGCCCAGATGAATACAACCACCAGAAAAGCCAACTGGTAGAATAACATAGCACAGCATAGCATAGCATGGAAGAGCATCATTACAACTACCCCTAGTGAGTGTCTGAGTTAATAACACTAACAACTGAGTTATGAATCATTATCAATAAAAAGAATTGAGTTAATAACACTAGCAAATGAGTTATGAATCATTATCAATAAAAAAGAAAAGCAAAACACTAAATGAGTGTAGAAGATAGGAATAATGTAACAATTAAAAAGAAAATGTGGCTGGGCACGGAGGCTCAAGTCTGTAATCCCACCACTTTGGGAGGCTGAGGTGGGTGGATCACTTGAGGTCAGGAGTTTGAGACCAGCCTTACCAACATGGTGAAACCCCGTCTCTACTAAAAATACAAAATTAGCGGGCATGGTGGTGCATGCCTGTAATCTCAGCTACTTGGGAGGCTGAGGCAGGAGAATTGCTTGAACCTGGGAGGCGGAGGTTGCCATGAGCTGAGATCGTGTGATTGCACTCTAGCCTGGGCAACAAGAGCAAAACTCAATCTTAAAAAAAAAAGTGTGAACGTGGTAAATTATTGTTAATGCTAACTATCATAATGTTTTACACAGCTTTTGACACAGAGTTTAGTGGTATATCAAGATAATATACCAAATAATTGCAAACAGAGGAATCCCCTTTCTTTGGCTTATTATCTGTGTGGACTTGGGAAATATTTACCTCCCTGAATCTCAGTTTTCTCATATATAAAGTATAAATAATAGAAAAGGCTGTTCAGAAGATTAAATACACCCATATATGTAAAGCCTTGTAAAGTCTTATACATAATACTAAGTAATTAAATTAGATAGATAGACAGATAGATAGATGTTAGATGGATGGATGGATGGATAATTTGCAAGCCATTCAGGGAAAACAACCAATCATCGACCTAAGTACAAAATCAGAAGCAACTAAAGACGAGTAGATCCAAACTGCCTTAGCTCATTAAGGTATAAATGTGGAAAGGTAAGACATCAGCTCATTAAGACTACAGTATACGTACAAAGCCTGCTAAAAATTACTAAATAGAAATTATAATCAAAAATACATTTAAATTAGGATTATTTAAATAGTTTGGAGAAGAAAACAATGACTACACTAAAGTTGAAGAAGCACACAGAGGATTCAGAGAAATGTTTTTAAATGAAATGTGCTATTTCTATCCTGTTTTTCAGTCATTAGAGTATGGCAATACCAGAAGGGCTCTGAGTCAGACAGATAACAAGTCTGAATCCTGGATTCACTCTATGACCTAGGGCAAATTACTTAACATCTCTCTCTCTTAGTTTCCTCACTGTATAAGGGAGATAATAAATCATGGTATCTACCTTGTTTGGTAGGTTTGAAGAATTAAATGAGATAATGCACATCTATGTCTGAGCCAATAAATGTTAGTTGTTGTTACTCAAGAATTGTCCTTTCTATAATTTCAGGTAAAATATCAAAGATTTCATGAGCATAAAATTATAGACACAGATTGAAGATAACATAATACAACCCATTCAAGCCATTGTTGCTCACCCCAAAGATGTATCCCCTTAATAAACAAAACATGATCATTGGGTCATATTAGTGAATAACATGGTTGATCTGTTGAGTTAGTTTAGCAGTTCTCCTATAGCAGTAGCAGTACTGACTCATTTAGTTTTCTTCCCCTTACTGTGTCTAGCACAGAACATGATAGCTGCTAAATGCTATATGGTCGTCAATAAAGCTGAACTGAATTTATTTACAGGCAGCCCACTTGAACAATGCTATTTGAAATTTCTTTTACAGGTGACAGAGCACTTAATTCTACACTTGTAAGACAAGGCCCAATAGCATTATGCTTTAGAACATGGGTCCTAGAAATAGAAAGTTCTGCATATGAATTTCAAGTATAAATCCTGACTTCAGTAGCTGGGTGTGGTGGCTCATGCCTGTAATTACGGCACTTTGAGAGGCCAAGATGGGCGGATCATGAGGTTAGGAGATTGAGACCATCCTGGCCAACATGGTGAAACCCCATCTCTACTAAAATACAAAAAATTAGCTGGGCATGGTGTTGTGTGCCTGTAGTCCCAGCTACTCGGGAGGCTGAGGCAGGGGGATGGCTTGAATTCAGGAGGAGGAGGTTGCAGTGAGCCAAGATCCTGCCACTGCACTCCAGCCTGGCAACAGAGTAAGACCCTGTCTCAAAAAAAAAAAATGCTGACTTCATATGACATGATCAGGGCAAGTTGATCTTTCTAAGTTTCTTTCTGTGTTCATGAAATTGGGATAATAGGAATGTGTTGTCATTAGCACAGTGCTTCGCAGATGAAAAGTACTCACTTAACCATTGCTTTATACTGGACTCTCGATCCAAGATGGCCAAAGAGGAACAGCTCTGGAGGGCAGTCCCCAGCAAGAACAAAGCAGAGGGTGAGTCATTACTGCATTTCCAAATGAGTTATTACTGCCCACAGACCAGGAGATTCCCAGGCTAAAAAGTGCCACAAGTTTCTTGCACGGCTGTTTCAGCAGGCGCAGTGGGTCTCCACACAAAAACTCACACAAATCTGGAGGGCCATTTCATCTGGCACCTGGAACACCTGGGAGACACAGCCACCCATTCAACTGAAAAAAAGGGGGCTGAAACAGGGAGCCAGGTGATCTGGCTCGGTGGGTGCCACCCCACAAAGACCAGCAATATGAAACACTCTGGATTGAGAGTTTCACAGCAAGCACAGCTGGACCTGGGACGGTTTAGCTCTGTGGGGGGAAGGGCATCCGCCATTACTGAGGCAGTCCACCATTACTAAGGCAGTCTGCCATTACAGAGGCAGACCATCATTACCGAGGCAGTTCTAACTATACCTCTATAAACAAAACTGGAAGTTCACACAGCAGCTAGGCAGAGCCCATGGCAGCTCAGCAATGCCTTTGCTGGCAGACTGTGACTAGGCTACCTCCTTGCTTGCCAGGGCATCTCTGAAAAAAGGCAGCAGCATGTCAAGAACTTATAAATAAAGCCCCACCTTCCTAGGACAGAGCACCTGGGAAAAAAGGCGGTTATGAGTTCTGCTGCAGCAGACTTAAACATACCTGCCCAGCAGCTCTGAACAAAACAACGGAGCTCACAGGTCAGCACTTGAGCTCCTATAAGGGACAGACTGTCTCCTTAAGCATCTCCCTCACCCCTGTATATCCAAAGGGACATCTCATAAAGGAGAGCTCAGGCCGACATCTGGCAGGTATCCTTCTAGGATGAAGATAACAGAAGAAGAAACTGGTAGAAATCCTTACTGTTCTGCAGCCGCTGCAGGTGATCCCCAGGCAAGCAGGGTCTGGAGTGGACCTCCAGCAGTCCGACAGCAGAGGGGCCTGATTGTTAGAAGGAAAACTAAAAAACAGAAAGAAATAACTTCAACATCAACAAATAGGGCGTCAACTCAGAGACCCCGTCTGAAAGTCATCAACTACAAAGACCACAGGTAGATAAATCCACACAGATGGGAAGAAACCAGCACAAAAAGGATGAAAACACCAAAACCAGAACACCTCTCCTCCTCCAAAGGATCACAACTCCTCACCAGCAAGGGAATGAGGCTGGATGGAGAAATGAGTCTGATGAATTGACAGAAACAAGCTTCAGAAAGTGGGTAATAAGAAACTTCTTGGAGCTAACAGAACATGTTCTAACCCAATGCAAAGAAATTAAGAACCATGAAAAAAGGTTTGATTAAATGCTAACAAGAATAAACAGCATAGAGAAGAATATAAATGAACTGATGAAGCTGAAAAACACAACACGAGAACTTTGTGAAACATACACAAGTTTCAATGGCCAAACTGACCAAGCAGAAGAAAGAATGCAGAGATTGAAGATCAACTCAATGAAATAAAATGAAAAGGCAAGATTAGAGAAAAAAGAGTGAAAAGAAATGAACATAGCCTCCAAGAAATATGGGATTATGTGAAAAGACCTAATCCACATTTGATAGGTGCACCTGAATGTGACAGAGAGAATGAATCCAAGCTGGAAAACACTCTTCAGGATATTATCCAGGAGAATTTCCCCAACCTAACAAGGCGGGCCAATATTCAAGTCCAGGAAATACAGAGAAATCCATAAAGAGATTCCTCAAGAAGAGCAACCCTAAGGCACATAATCATCAGATTCACCAGGGTTGAAATGATGGAAAAAATGCTAAGGGCAGCCAGAGAGAAAGGTCAGGTTACCCACAAAGTGAAGCCCATCAGACTCATAATGGATTTCTTGGCAGAAACCCTACAAGCCAGAATAGAGTGGGGACCAATATTCAACATCCTTTAAGAAAAGAACTTTCAACCTATAGTTTCATATCCAGCCAAACTAAGCTTCATAAGCGAAGGAGAAATAAAACCCTCATGAATAAGCAATTGCTGAGAGATTTTGTCACCACCAGACCTGCCTTACAAGAGGTCCTGAAAAAAGCACTAAAAATAGAGAGGAATAACCAGTACCAGCCACTCCAAAAATGTAGCAAATGGTAAACAGCATTGACACAATGAAGAAACTGCATCAATTCATGGGCAAAACAACCAGCTAGCATCAAAATGGCAGGATCAGATTCACACATAAGAATGTTAACCTTAAATGTAAATGGGCTAAATGCCCCAATCAAAAGACACAGACTGGCAAACTGGATAAAAAGTCAAAACCCATCCGTATGCTGTATCCAGGAAACTCATCTCACATGCAAGGCTCAAAATAAACACACATAGGCTCAAAATAAAGGAATGGAGGAAGATTTCCCAAGCAAATGGAGAGCGAAAAAACACAGGAGTTGCAATGCTAGTCTCTGATAAAATAGACTTTACACCAACAAAGATCAAAAGAGACAAAAACAGGCATTACATAATGGTAAAAGGATCAATGCAACGAGAAGAGCTAATGATCCTAAATATATACAAACCCCATAAAGGAGCATCCAGATACATAAAGCAAGTTCTTAATGACCTACAAAGAGACTTAGACTCCCACATAATAATAGTGGGAGACTTTAACACTCCACTGTCGATATTAGACAGATCAATGAGACAGAAAACTAACAAGGATATCCAGGACTTGAACTCAGATCTGGACCAAGCAAACCTAATAGACATATACAGAACTCTCCATCCCAAATCCACAGAATATACATTCTTCTCAGCCCCACACCACACTTACTCTAAAATTGACCACATGATAGGAAGTAAATCACTCTTCAGCAAATGCAAAAGAACGGAAATCATAACAAACAGTGTCTCAGACCATAATGAAATCAAATTAGAACTCAGGATTAAGAAACTAACTCAGAACCACACAACTTCATGGAAACTGAACAACTGCCTCTTGAATGTTGACTGGATAAACAATGAAATAAAGGCAGAAATCAAGATGTTCTTCAAAACCAATGAGAACAAAGACACAACATACCAGAATCTCTGGGACACATTTAAAGCAGTGTCTAGAGGAAAATATCTAGCAATAAACGCCCACATGAGAAGCAAGAAAAGATCTAAAATCGACATACTATCGTCAAAATTGAAAAAGCTAGAGGAGCAAGATCAAAAAAGCTCAAAAGCTAGCTGAAGACAAGAAATAATTAAGATCAGAGCAGAACTGAATGAGATAGAGACATAAAAAACCCTTCAAAAAATCAATAAGTCCAGCAGGTGGTTTTATGACAATATCAACAAAATAGACTGCTAGTCAGATTAATAAAAAAGAAAAGAGAGAAGAATCAAATAGATGCAAGAGAAAAAAGATTAAGGGGATATTACCACTGATTCCACAGAAACACAAACTACCATCAGAGATTACTACAAACAACTCTATGCACATAAACCAGTAAACCTGGAAGAAATGGATAAATTCCTGGACACTTGCACCCTCCCAAGCCTAAACCAGGAAGAAGTTGAAACCCTGAATAGACCAATAACAAGGGCTAAAGTTGAGACAGCAATTAACAGCCTACCAAACAAAAAAAGCCCAGGTCCAGATGGGTTCACAGCCGAATTCTACCAGCCATACAAAGAGGAGCTGGTACCGCTCCTTCTGAAACTACTCCAAACAATCCAAAAAGAGGGACTCCTTCTCAAATCATTTCATGAGACCAACATCATCCTAGTACCAAAACCCAGCAGAGACTCAACAAGAAAAGAAAATTTCAGGCCAATATCCATGATGAACATAGATGCAAAAATCTTCAATAAAATACTGGCAAACTGATTGCAACAGCACATCAAAAAGCCTATCCATCACAATCAAGTAGGCTTCATCCCAGGGACACAAGGCTGGTTCAACATACGCAAGTCTATAAACATAATCCACCACACAAACAGAACCAAAGACAAAAACCACATGATTATCTCAATAGATGCAGAGAAGATCTTCAACAAAATTTAACAGCCTTTATGCTAAAAACTCTCAATAAACTAGGTATCGATGGAACATATCTCAAAATAATAAAAGCTATTTATGACAAACCCACAGCCAATGTCATACTGTATGGGCAAAAACTGGAAGCATTCCCTTTGAAATTTGGCACTAGACAAGGATGCCCTCTCTCACCACTCCTATTCAATATAGTATTGGAAGTTCTAGCCAGAGCAATCAGGCAAGAAAAAGAAATAAAGGATATTCGATTAGGAAAGGAGGAAGTCAAATTGTCTCTATTTGCAGA
>CAUYQU010012060.1:0-65560 GCA_963574635.1 Cheracebus regulus
AGGTAAGTTTTGAGGATTTCTTAGGTTTACTTCTTTACACATTTATTTTTGAGGGTTGCATGTCAACTGCTTTTAACTGCCACCATCATGCCTTGTATTACTCTCCATTTTGTCTCAGATGATTTCATTCTCAGGATTATGGCTGCATGCTTAGATACAAAAGTTTCTACATTAGACTTCTCCTAGCATGCTTAGATACTTTTCGAGGCAGTTAAAAGCATGCATAGATACTTTTGTATCTAAGCGTGCAGCCATAATCATGAGAATGAAATCATCTGAGACATAATGGAGAGTAATACGAGGCATGATGGAGGCAGTTAAAAGCAGTTTACATGCCACCCTCAAAAATAAATGTGTAAAGAAGTAAACCTAAGAAATCCTCAAAACTTAGAGAAAAAATAAGATAAAATTTATAATAAAAGTAGAAAACATGAAAGATCAGTAGAAAGTTCTTTTTAAAAAACATATCTTTTTAGAATTGCTGAAATAAGACTCAAATTGTACCAAGTTCTGTACCACTGTACGAAGCTCTGTACCAAATTCAGACAGAAGTCCTGATTAGGTTTCAACCATCTGAGTACAGGGTCAAACAATGCTTCACCCTGAGCCGGTGCCACAAATATTTCACTTCTCTTCAGGACTTCTCAGATTCTGTAGCATGGAATGCCTGGAGGAAACTCACAGTGCACTCACCCATATTCAATCTAGAAATGTGGAGGGGTTAGTGCTCATTGTATCAACCTCATCTAGTGGAGATCGGGAGCCAAGAAATCAACGTTAATCTATTTCATTCCCCAGATAGTTCTGAAACACATTCTGTAAGGTTTTTCAGAATGTTTGGGGAGTTCCAACTTTAGTTGTCCATAGCACAGAGCATATGGCAAATGCGTTCTTGTATTGCTTTTTTTTCTCCATTCCTGTTCCACTACTGTGGGCTTTTACTCCCTGGAATTACTTCCCAAATAAATGGCCTGCTTGCAGCTCTTTGTCTCAGGGGCTGCTTTCTGGGAGGTTCCCTTGGACCAGAAACGTCACTACAAAACTGACCTACAGAATGGAATGTAGGAAATGTATAATATACAGAATGGCAACAATGTCCCCATGCCATTGATAAGTGAGAGTAGTGATTAACTCCTGATATGCAAAAGCATCACTATGAGCTCTGATGGAAGAGTGCTGTAGCACTTAAATAGTAAAGACACTGGGTCGCCGCCGGGGCCAGCCGCCGCTGCCAGCCGCCGCTGCCGCTGCTGCTGTCACTATTGCTGCTGCTGTCACTATTGCTGCTGCTGTCACTATTGCTGCTGCTTCTGCGCGCGCAGCCCGCCGTCCGGAGCCTGACCGGTGGGAGCCCCGGCGCGGCCGAGGCCCCGGGGTCGGCCCAGGTGGCCGGACTATGCGGGCGCCCAACCTTTCACCGGGACCTGCCCACCAGCCGTTGGGAACCAGACCCACAGCGCTCTCGACGCTGTCTCCGGGACCCGCAGCGCGTGCTGGAGTACTGCAGACAGATGTACCCGGAGCTGCAGATTGCACGCGTAGAGCAGGCTACTCAGGCCATCCCCATGGAGCACTGGTGCGGGGGTGCCAGGAGTGGCCACTGCGCCCACCCCCACCACCAGGTTGTGCCCTTCTGCTGCCTGCCTGGTGAATTTGTGAGCGAGGCCCTGCTGGTGCCCGAAGGCTGCCGGTTCTTGCACCAGGAGCGCATGGACGAATGTGAGAGTGATTAATAGAAGCAGCTTGGAGATTGTTGGTCTTTATCACCTGATTTAACCTCCCTCCACCCCACACATAAAAGAATGAAATAATTAGCGAAATTTTAATTATACTAGCACTATTATGCTAATTCACTTGTTGAAAATAAAAAAATAGGTGTCCTACAGATAGTCAAGTAAGGCGGATGCATGTCTGATGAGGGGATAGACCTCAATGGAGTTTCAGGGTTTTCCTTCTGGGTAGAGTGTTTAAGAGTCAAGCAGCACGGAGCATTCTACAATGCCCACCACCATTGGAGTATACAGTTTTTACCTCCTACGACTTAGAGATACAACATGTAGTGTACCTCTTTGGAATTTATAACACTATATTCTGTATAGAACAACAACTTTTTAAAATATTTTCATTGGTGATTCAAAAAAATTTGAAAATTTTGAGTTTTAAGTGGGGTCCAGAGCATGCAAGAGTGCTGTAGCAAATTGATACTTTGATCATGTGACCCAGTAAATATCATACTACTATAGGTATTCATGGTGAATAAGAATTCTATGTAATATATCTGGTAAGAAATAGATATAACATATCTATGTAATAAATCTGGTAAGTCCCAACTAGAAAATCCCAGAGCTCATACCTTGGGTTCTGGATCAAGGTCTTCTGCTGCAGAAAACTACTTTATTTTAAAACAACAATAAGAAAAGTTCCTGTTATAGGATCAAGTAGAGTCTGAGATCCTGACCATGAGAACATTGTGCAAGCAAGGGTCTTCCTATTGAGCGATAACTAGAGCCAGACATTCAGACAATAGTGCAGTCCTTTCTTATATGGTAAAAAAGGTTCAGTCTCTTTTGGCACCTGTTACATTTGCACCGAAAACTGTCTTCTTGCGTCTATGGCAACACTGATAAACAAAGAAAAAATTTTCAGGTCTAGTTTACAACTGTATTACACATCTGTTGGTATTATGTACAAATAAATTCTTACCATGCTATTGTCATTTTCAGCAATGGCCTATAAATTGTCCCAGGAGTCAAAGAGATATTTTACCAGGAATCAGAAGTTGGAGTAGTATACTTGATTATTTATTTTGTTTGGAGGCAGTAATTACTTGAGTTATAGATATGCACAAACATGAGACCACAAATTGGTTGGATAACTGTTAGGGAATCTGTAACAAAACCAATTTAAGGTTAGGAACAAAGAGTCTGGAAAACAGATATGTGGCTGGGCTAATGGATATTACCACCCACCAAGCCTACAGAAATCAGAAGAAACACTCAACAACTAACAGTCCAGCTGTTCTTCCTACAGTTGCCAGCCTCTATACACACCATTATTAGCATGGCCATGGTGGTATGGGTAGAGGCTATCCAAGGGCATAACGGCCCAGGTTTTCTATCTCCAGTTTGATCTACAAATTGGCACTATTTAATTGTCCACTGGTTACAAAAGACACAGATTTTTAAAAAAGAAAAAGAAAAAATCCCTCAGGAATATGCTTCCACCAGGAGACATAGTAAAGGTTTTCTAAACTTGAAGTCACAACTACTCTCTAATCAATTTGGGTTCATTATGCCCATACCAACAGTCTTACAGAACACTACAAAGTCCTGGGTAGTAAAGGAGTCATGGAAAATTCTAAGGAATTCTTTTTTTTCCCAGCAAGATAATATAACTGCAACAGAAATATGTGTTCAGTTTCATATTAACATCATACATAAATATCAAGCATTACATATCAAGCATTATATATGTGTGTATCATATATATGTGCATCATATATGATATGATATGTAATGCTTGATATTTAAATTAGCAAAAGAAAGTTTTATGCAAATATAATACTTGATATTTGAATTACCAAAAGAAAATTTGTATTACCTACTGGGATGGAAAGGTGAAATGTGAACAAATAAAATGAAAAATTCATTTGTAAAAAATTTTTTTAATTGTTAGAAAATAGAAAACAGACATAAATAAATCAGAAAATAAGAATCTCAAATATCAGATCATCAAGAAATATTATTACAATGTCATTAAAAACATGGTCATGAACAGATTCTTAGTGATGAGGTTCACAACCTCTTTTTAGGAAGAAACTGGCATTAAAAAATAAAATAAAATAAAATAAAAGAGCCAAATGTGGCCTGTCATGGGACTCATGCCTGTAATCCCAGTGCTCTGGGAGGCAAAGGTAGGAGGCTCCTTTGAGCCTAGGAGTTCCAGACCAGTGTGAGTAACATATCAAAACCCCAGCTGTACTAACTATTTAAAAAATAAGTCAGTCATGGTGGCACGTTCCTGTGGTCCCAGCTACTCGCGAGGCCAAGGCAGGAGGATCACGTGAGACCTGGAAGTCAAGGCTGTAGTGAGCTGTGGTTGCACTGCTGCATTCCAGCCTGCACAACAGAGTGAGACTCCATTTATAAAGAAATGGATATATGGGGAAAAGCCAGGTGTGGCCAGGTGGGATGACTCATGCCTGTAATCCTAGCACTTTGGAAGGCAAAGACGGGCGGATCACCTGAGGTCAGGAGTTCGAGACCAGACTCGCCAACGTGGTGAAACATCAGCTCTACAAAAAATACAAACATTAGCTGGGTGTGGTGGTGGGCACTTGTAATCCCAGCTACTTGGGCAGCTGAGGAAGGAGAATCACTTGAACCTTGGAGGTGGAC
This sequence comes from Cheracebus regulus, assembly GCA_963574635.1. Classification (NCBI taxonomy): domain Eukaryota; kingdom Metazoa; phylum Chordata; class Mammalia; order Primates; family Pitheciidae; genus Cheracebus; species Cheracebus regulus. Next base: position 4,398 of record CAUYQU010012060.1, read on the forward strand.
ATTGCAGTGAGCAAAGATTGCACCATTGCACTCCAGCCTGGGTGACAGAGTGAGACTCAGAAATTGGTGGGTGAGCTGAAAACTTGGAGCCCTGGGTGGTGCCTTTTGCTGGGGAATACTGGATGAGGAGTCCTGGGACATCTCTTGTCTTTATCGAGTGATCCTCTGAATTGTTTTGGATTTTGTTATTTTATTTTATTTTATTTTATTTTATTTCATTTTATTTTTTGAGACAGAGTCTAGCTCTGTTGCCCAGGCTGGAGTGCAGTGGCGTGATCTTGGCTCACTACAAATTCTGCCTCCCAGCTTTAAGTGATTCTCCTGCCTCAGCCTCCTGAGTAGCTGAGATTACAGGCACCTGCCACCACACCTGGCTATTTTTCATTTTATTTTTTTGAGATAGAGTCTTGCTCTGTCATCCCAGCTGGAGTGAAGTGGCCAGGAATTCGAAATCAGCCTGGCCAACATGGTGAAACCCCATCTCTACTAGAAATATAAAAATTAGCTGGATGTGGTGGCGCATGCCTGTAATTCCAGCTACTCGTGAGGCTGAGCAGAAGAATCACTTGAACCTGGGGGTCCAGGTCGCAGTAGCCAAGATCACGCCACTGCACTCCTGCCGTGGTGACAGTGAGACTGTCTCTAAAGAGAAAAAAAAGATAATAGAGGACACATCACTGTTTTGAGCCTACTTCCTTCTAAACAACTATTAAATGCAGTTTTCTGTGTAGCCTTCAAGAGATAGTCTATATAATTATACAAGTGCAGATTGAGCTTCCCTAATCTAAAAATACAAAATCTGAAATGCTCCAAAACTTGAGCACCAACATGACACCACAGGTGGAAAATTCTACATATGACACCTTTGCTTTCTGATGATTCAATATATACAAACTTTGTTTCATGCACAAAATTATTAAAAACATTGCATAAAATTACCTTCAGGCTATGTGCATAGGGTTTATATGAAACAAATGAATTTTATATTTAGACTTAGGTCTCTTCCCCCAAATATCTCATTATGTATATGCAAATATTTTAAAATTTGAAAAAAACACAAAATTCAAACACTTCTTGTCCCCAGCACTTTGGCTAAGGAATGCTCAGCCTGTACTGTATATATGCATGCATATACACACACCCCATTTTTAAAAAAAATAACTAGAAGCCTATAAATTATACTTCACTGTTTGTTGCTTTTTTCTTGCATAGCATATAGTTAGTATATTACTCCATAACTGTTAATATAGATTTATTCTTTTTAAATGGCTGCAAGGTTTCTCATTATAGTGATATATTATAATTAAAGTTTTATTAATGGCATGTAACTGTCTTTTTGGTCTTATAAATATGCTATCAAGGCTATAATTCTAAGTTTGCTCACATGTATAAACAAATACATGATAGCTATTATCACATTACCTCCAAAGTGTTTGTTCCACATTATACTTCCTCCAAAAAGGTGTGATAAATACCTATTTTTTTTAACATTGTAGACTTAGAGTGTGCTATAAATATTTTATTTTTTATTTCTCTGGTAGATGAAAGATGCTATCTTTATGTCAAATTACATGTAAATATCATCTCATTTGTTTTAAAAGCCATTTATATTTTTTGTTCTATGAACTCTGTCCATGTTATTTAATCATTTTTTCATTGGAATGTAAATTTTTCTCTTATTGATGTCTCTATATATTAGAAAAAATGATGTTCTCTTCTGTTATATGGCTGCAAGTATTTTCCCCTGTCCTTGAACTTTATTTTTACTTTTAAAAATTCTATTCTGTAAAATAAAAAAAAGCCCCTTAAATTTTAATTTATAGTATTTTTTCATGCTGAAATGTATAATTTGTATGTTTCAATATGTTTATTATAATTTGTATGCATTAAATATGCTTAATCTCACCTAGGTTTTTTTTGTTTTGTTTTGTTTTTATTTCTTGATTAGAAAGTTCTTGTCTACTTAGTATTATAAAAGCATTCTCTCACATTCTCTCACATTTTCTTCTAGTACATTTATAGTTTTCTTTTTTTGGTTTAGTTCTTTCATTTGTCTGAAATTTATTTTCTTATAAAAAATGAGAAACAGATACAATTTTACTTTCTGCTGGATGGTTAACCACTTGTACCATAATTATTTATTAAATAACCTATCTTTTCTACCCTGAATTAAAATGTTGTCTTTATCATATTCTAAATTCTCACATATATCTCAGTCTATTTCTGGACTCTTTATTCTGCTCCATTGATCTGTCTATTCAGGCATCATTAACAAACATTTTAATTACTTATAGATTTATAATATATTTTCATAGACAATATAAGGGTTATTTCCATTTAATTTATAAGAGTTACTTATTTAAAATCTTTTAGGGTTTTTCTAGCTATTCTGCTTGCTTATTTTTCCAGTAAAATTTAGGATCTACTTGTTTACTGTGACAAAAAGCCCTTTTGACATTTATGAATAATTTAATACAAAAGAGTACCTTTAAGATGTTAAATCTTTGACTTAATTTGTACTTGAAATTATTCTTTACATGGATAATGCATTTTTAATTGTTTATCTCTGGGTTTGTACTTTTTATTATTGTAATTGGTTGTTTCCAAATGTAGAAAAATAGTTTCAACCATTTTACTGATTTTTCTTATTGTTGGTAATAGTTTTTCAGCACATTTTCCTGATTTTCCCAGATATACAATCAAATCTGCTGCAAATGACAATTTAGACCAAACTTGTCTAACTTTTGACCCTTGGGCCATGTGTGGCTCAGGATGACTTTGAATGCGGCCCAATACAAAGTTCCATAAACTCTCTTAAAACATTATGAGCTATTTTTGGGGTTTTTTTTTTTCTTCTCAGCTATCGTTGGTGCTAGTGTATTTTATGTATGGCCCAAGATGATGATTCTTCTTCCAGTGTGGCTCAGGGAAGCCAAAATATTGGACACCACTGATTTAGACTCTAATTTCTGATTTTTATTCCCCTCTTTTATTATTTTGTCTAATTACTGTAATTATACTGGTAGTAGTAATTTAAAAAGCAAAATAAAATAATTTTAAAAAAGCCTCTTCCTTCAAATAAATATATATTTTTAAAACTAAATATGCAAGAGGTAATAGTGATGCTATTCCGGCTGATATAAGGAGACCCTGACACCCACCAACTCTGTCTCTTCTTCACCCTTATCCTTCACACTAGATTCTATGTGAGGACCCCTAGGGTTAATGGAACATAGTTTGAAAGCCACTCACTGATCCTGTCTTACACTTTATTTTGCCAATGAAGAATCAGACCTACAGAGATTAAAGACCTGACCAAATTAAAAATAATAATAAGTAAAGGCATCCTTTTTTAGGTAAAAATACTACATAATGTGAAATAAATAAATTCAGTCTATTGTTAGATTCACTTATTTACTAATTCACTTAATTAACAAATAAATATTAAGAATATAACACTATAGGTTAATAGTCTAGGGGAAGGGTCAGCAAACTATAGCCCACAGGCCCACATTTATCCTACTCCCTGTATTTATATAGCCCATGAACTAAGAATAAATTTTTTTTTAAGTCTTAAATGCTTGAACAAACATTGAAAGAAAAATAGTATTTCATGACACAAGAAAATTATATAAAATTCAAATTTCATTATTCATGAAGTTTTTTTGGACCACAGCCATGCTCACTCATTTATGTATTAGTTATGGCTGATTTCTTGCTATGAAGGCAAAGTGGAGTAGTTGTGACAGAAACCATACAGCTCACAGAGCCTAAGTTATTTACTATCTGGCCCTGAAAAGTTTGCCAATTCTGGTCTAGGGCATTGATTCTCAAAGTGTCAGATCCTTGAGGTTAACCTAGGAATCTTCATTTTGAATAGACTCCTCCGCTCCATTCTTATACCCATTAAGTGGGACAATCATGAAAATAAATAGAAGCAATATACACAGAACTGAATATTATGACCATATAAAACAGTGTTGAGGATTGTCAATTGTGAAGCCCCTCTGTTATTTATTATCAGAGGGACTTGGAGTAAGTCACTGAACTCTTGGTGCCTCAGTTTCTTCACTGCAATTGGGTCTAATAACTATGCTTCAGTTTACTCACCCACAAGAGGAATTGCTGTGGTAGTCATTAAGATTGGTTAGAACAATGCCTGGCCCATACTAAGTGAGATGTAAGAGTTAGTTACTATTATGGTAGATAGAGAGTAAAGTCAGAGGGTGGAGTGGGGAGAGGTACAGTTGGAGAAGTAAGTAAGGGGTAAATCTTGAAAGGCTTGTGAGTTTAGACAGTATTTCATTAAGTGTTGGGGCCAGGCACAGTGGCTCATGCGTGTAATCCTAACACTTTGGGAGGCCAAGGCAGGCAGATCATATGAGCTTAGGAGTTAGAGACCAGCCTGGGCAACATGGCGGAACTCTGTCTCTACTAAAAATACAAAAATTAGCTGGGCGTGGTGGGATATGCCTGTAATCTCAGCTGCTCAGGAGGCTGAGGCACAAGAATCGCTTGAGTCCAGGAGATGGAGGTTGCAATGAGCCAAGATTGTGCCACAGCATTCCAGCCTGGGCAACAGAGCAAGAATCTGTCTCAAAAAAAAAAAAAAAAAAAAGTTTAGTAAGTGATGAGTATCTGCAGCAGACTGTTACATTGGTAGCTTTCAGTGAACCATAGCTCATAGTATTCATATCTATTGGAAGACCCGCTCCCAATATATTGACATGGATTCAAGATCTCTCAAAGTGATCGAGTGGCCAGTGAAAAAGAAAAAAAAAAGACGAAACAGTTTTCTTCAAAGCTGGGCCCAGAGGAGACACCCCATAAAGTTGCTCTGTGGATGTCTAAAATTCCCCCCAAAACCTCAGTTTTTTATTAGACTCTTTCAATAGGGGAGGGGGAGTGAGGCCACACAACAGTGTGGTCATGACCATAAAAATAGAATACATTTGCAAAATTGGTGCACAAAAATCACAACGTGGTATTATAAAAGCAGAACAACGTAAAGATAACTTTGCATGTCAGCATAGAAACCATACACCTTAGCAAGCATAGGGGTTAAACATAAACTTATAATTATCAGCAAGAAACGCCTTGGGCTCCCAGCTGCAGGGGGAAAAAGATCTGACACAGGACAACCAGCCTGACCACAAAACTGCAAGAGGAGGGGGCTCCATGCAGGCCTGGAGGAGCGGTGGGAGAAGAAAGACTTTATATCCTTATCTCCACCACAGAGGTTTTTTCTCACGACAGATGCCCCTCATATGTCCGTTTATAGGCTCTCCATAAGGGTCACATTTCCTTTCCAGGACCATAATCAATATGCCTTTCCTGGGAAAGGAATCTGGGTAATAAGCCTCTCTATTACATGTCTGTTTATAGGCTCTCTGCAACGAGAAGCTTATTATGTGCTGTCATCTCTCTCTGGCAGTCAGGCTACATGGCTTGTCTCTGATACCAAGTTCCTGTTTTTACAAGAACAGCTCAGCCCAGCCAAAGTTACAAGTTACAGCTCAGCAGAGCCAAAGTTACAAGCTACATTTTAACTTTTCACATTATTCTTCATTTTCTTAAATGTAATCAATACAGTAAGTAACAAGCTTCACAAAGCAAATAACTCATTTTGGGGAAACCAAATTCTAAGGTAATTTACAAGTTAAAATTCAACCACAATTTTTGTTGTTGTTGTTGTTGTTATTTCAGATAGCTTGGGTTGCTCAATTCTTCCAGAAACTTGGGGTTGCTCAGTCACCATCGAGGGGTCCACAGTGCTCTTAGCACATATTTTTGGGTAATCTCTCACAGTGACTCTGGATGTTGCCATATGACTTGCTTTAACTAATTGGATATTGGCAAATGTGATGCAAACAGAAGCTTGATAGGTACATTGGAACTTATCCTGCTGAAACGCTTTTTCTCAAAATCCTGATCCATCATGTAAAGAGGTCCAGTCATACAGCTGGAGAGACCAAATGAACAGAGAGACATGCATAGCCAGCCCCCAGCATTTTCAGCCATCTCAGTAGGGATGTCAGACCTACGAGTAATGCCATTTTGGATTTCCGGGCCCAGTTTAACAGTGAGAGGACTGCAGCCACAAGAGTGACCCCAGGCAAGAACAACAGAAAAACTACCTCACTGAGCCCAGCCCAGATTGCAAAATTGTAATCAAATATGTGGTAGTTTGAAGTCACTGTGGAAATAGACAACTGAAACATTAGCATTAAGGAATTTTATTCATGGAAATAATCAGATTTGTATATATTGAGGTAACTTTGGTGTCAATGTGTGAGATGACGTAAGACTAGAAGAAGGGATGCTGGTAAGAATGTTTGTTCAATAATCCAAAAGAAAAATAATAAAGAGTTGAATTAAAGCAGTGGGAGAGAGAATAGAAAAGAGAGAAATGAGAAGGCTTTCTTTTCTGCTGAGTGTCCCTGCCCCAGGTCCTGTGCCTTCTCTTTCTTGCTTTGCTCCATGATTCTGAGGCGTACATGCTTCAGTAGTTTCTTGGGAAAGGATTCCTGAGAGAGTAAACATTTTGAGATCTTATAGTTGTGAAAATTCAATATTCTATCCTCACATTTGATGGTAGGTTGCCTGGGTATGGAATTCTAGGTGGGAAATAATTTTCTTGCAGAATTTGAAAGGTTTTGTTTCATTGTTCTAGCTTAATGTCATTCTGATTTGTATACTGTTCTATGCAATGTGTTCCTTATTTCTTTCTGAAATTATCAAAGGCTTCTTACTATTACTGGAATTATGAAATTTCACGATGATGTGCTATAGTTCTCTTTTTCACTTTATTGCACTACCCACTTATTGGATATTCCAACTTGGATACTTGAGACCTTCAGCTATGGGAAACGTTCTACTACACTTTCTCTGATACTTGGGTTTATTTTCTCTATTCTTTTTTTATGGAATTTCTATTAATCAGATGTTGAAGTTCCTAAAATAATTATCTAACTTTCATATATTTTATATCCTCTTGCGACTGCATTACTTTTTCATTTTAACGTCTGGTATGATCTTTCAAATGGTAGATGTATTGAAGTTCGATAGACTTGAGCATCTGCAGGAAAAAAGTCAACAGCACCAATGAAATTTCAGAAATTGAACATATGGGAAAGAAAGGAAATAGATAGAATAGGTTCCTGAAAGAGCTTCGAAAGAATGAGGTCCTCAGATGGATTCACTGGTTTTCCTTAAGAAGAGAGAAAACCTCATTCTCAGAGATGTGGTAAGTTAAAGAAAGCTATGTATAAGCACTAATGGTTAGTATCGTGTGGTGTTTTAAATGCAGGATTAGATTCAAAAATATCTTTAAGTTATAACTCTCCAAGTTACTAACTGTGTAACTATGGCCTTGATGTTGGATGTAAGATATATATGTATACATATGCACACACATTTATATAAAACGAGGCAGCAACCTAACAATAATACTGCCTAGTTCACAGAGTTGTTGATGTTGTAAGGATTATAGATGAAAATGTTTATACAAAAGGATTTAAGGAAGGAAGTAGAAGTAAAGTATGAGCTCTGAAGTTGTATCGATCATTGTACTTTCTCATGCCATATCTACAAACATCTGTATTTGGGCCCATCATTAGATCCTCAACATTTAGTAAGTACTTAGTAGACTTCAGGTGCTGTGATAACTAGTCATAATCAACTCAATAAATTTTAGCTACTATGTTTATTTAGCAAGGTATCTGACACCTAGAAAGCACATTGTAGATATTAGGTCTACAAAGATACATTCAGATACAGATGACTTTAAATAAGAAAAAATATACTTAACACTTGATAATCTGCATCTTCTTTGTGAAACAGGAATCCAAGAAATCTAGCAAAAGTATGAGTGAGGGTATTGGAGACGGTGATGGGGGAGTGAGAAATAAGCTTAGGTCTATGCAGTATCACGTTGTTAAGTAGTGGTAAGCACCTGTTGAGATTTGACACCATAATCAGTAGTAATTTCTTCCTATATACTTAAGAAAATGCAGTCATTTTTCTCCAGCAGCCCTCTACAGGCTGGAGGCAAACATTTGAACTAATCCAGGTTGGAAACTGGAGGATGAGTGTCTTAAGGAGAGACAATGGAATAAAATATATTGGCAAAATAATGGTCAAAACAAAGTTCCATATGGCCTAGACTAGATGAGGAAGGATGTGAAGCCAGGAGAGCATGGTGTGCTTAGAGAAAGAGAGGGGTCAAGATGGACAAGGGGAAAGACTGCAGACTTGGAGAAAGTATGGAGGGGAGAACATTGATACATAAATCTCCATGTGAGTTAGTCCAGAGTCCGCTAGCCTAGTCTAAAGGACAAGAGCATTGATATGGTTTGGATCTGTGTCCCTGCCCAAACCTCACGTTCAGTTGTAATCCTCAGTGTTGGAGGTGGGGCCTGGTGGGAGGTGATTGGATGATCAAGGTTGATCCTTTATGAATAGTTTAACACCATCCTCATGTGTTCTGTTCTCCTGAAAGTGAGTTCTTGCAAAATCTTGTTTAAACGTGTGTAACACCTCCCTCCTCTGTCTCTTGCTTCTGCTACCATCATATGAGACACCTTGCTCCCTCTTTGCCTTCTGCCTCCATTGAAAGTTTCCTGAGGCCTCCCCAGAGCTGAGCGAATGCCAGCATCTTGCTTCTTATACAGCCTGCAGACCTGTGAGCCAATTAAACTTATTTTCTTAGGCCGGGTGCTGTGGCTCAAACCTGTAATCCCAACACTTTGAGAGGCCAAGGTGGGTAGATCACAAGATCAAGAGTTTGAGACCAGCCTGGCCAACATGGTGAAACCCCATCTCTACTAAAAATACAAAAAAATTAGCAGGGCGTGGTGGTGCATGCCTGTAATCCCAACTACTTAGGAGGCTGAGGCAGGAGAATCACTTGAGCCCAGGAGGCAGAGGTTGCAGTGAGCTGAGATCACACCACTGCATTCCAGCTTGGGTGACAGAGTGAGACTCCATCTCAAAAAAAAAAAAAAAACCCACACACCAAACAAACAAACCAAACGTCTTATTTTCTTTATAAATTATCCAGTTTCAGGTGTTTATAGCAATGTGAGAACAGACTAATACAAACACCATCTTGGATCAAGAATTTAAGAAACTTTAAAAATATTAACCTTTAAAACTCTATGATTTACTGTAATGGCAAAAATTCATAAGAATGATCAGTCTGGTTTAATTTGTTTTGGAGCAATCACTTATGTATATTCCACAGAACAGAACGATGCTATGATTTTGACTTCTTATGTTCACAAAAACTTGAAAGACAATAAAGTGATACAGATACAAAAGTTTTAAGAGCAAATGTTTCCTTCTTTCTAATCCTAATTCTCAGAGGTAATCACCCTTACAGGTGGGTGTCGTCCTAGCTTGGGTTCCTTGAAAAGTAGAGCCTGAGACAGGGACTTGAGGACTTCGGTGCAGTTAGACCATGTGAAATTCACAGGGAACAAGAGAGAGAGGGAGAGAAGCAGGAGGGGCAACATATGGATATATCATCAAAATTCTGAGGTTCAATTCCACCAGGCCTGCAAGAAGTATACTATTTGGCAGTACCTCTAAAAGTTAAACTTACCAAAAAATAAACAAATAAAATAGTTTTTCCATGGAGCATGTTAAATGCAAGAAACGTAACAGTTAAACTTAGAATTAGCATATGATCCGGCATTTCTACTCCCTGGTATATGCCCCAAAGTATAAAGCTGAGACTCAAATAAATACTCGTATACCAATGTTCATAGCAGCGTTATTCACAATACTCAAAATGTGGAACAACCAAATGCCCATCAGCAGCCGAATGTATCAACAAAAGTTGGTATATACATACAATGGAATATTATTCAGCCTTTAAAAGGAATGAAGTAGTGACACATGCTATAACACGGGTGAATCTTAAAACACTGTGCTAAGCAAAATAAGCCAGAAACAAAAGGACAAGTATCTTATGATTCCACTTACATGAGATACCTAAAATAGGCCAACTTATAGAGGCAGAAAGTAGAATAGAGGTTACTAGGGACTGAGGAAAGGAGAGAATGGGGAGTTATTGGTTTATGAGCATAGAATTTCTGTTGGGGATGATGAAAACATTTTGGAAATGGGTCGCGGTGATAGTTGCACAACATTGTGAATGTACTTAATACCACTGAATTGTACACTTCAAAATGATTACAATGGTAAATTTATATTGTTTATATTTTACTGCAATTTTTTTTTTTTTGGAGATGGAGTCTTGCTTTCTCATCCAGGCTGGGGTGCAGCGGCATGATCTTGACTCACTGCAATCTCTACCTCCTAGGTTCATGCAGTTCTCCTCCCTCAGCCTCCTGAGTAGCTGGGATTACAGGCATGTACCACCACGACTGGCTAATTTGTTTTTGTATTTTTAGTAGGGACAGGGTTTCACTATGTTGGCCAGGCTGGTCTCGAACTCCTGACCTCAAGTGATCCACCCACCTTAGCTTCCCAAAGTGCTGGGATTACAGGCATGAACCACCACGCCCAGCTTACAATTTAAAAAAGTATATAGGATGACTCCCAGACTTGTCCACTTGAAAGCTGTGGTGGGGCTGGGGCATTTATCCATTAGCTCTCATTCTCCATTGGTTGAGTGTTGCTCACCCACTTTTCCTAGGTGGCTCTTGTTTGCAAGGTTAAGTGGGATTCCTTGGGAATACCCCAAAGCAGAGTATGAAAAGGCCACAGGCATTCTCTTTCGGTGGACATCACCACTATAGTCAGAGCTTGTGTGGAGCCGCCTACCACAGCTGTGGCTGAAATCAGAGATGAACGGAGGGTATGCAATCTAGGGCCTCAAAAGCCCTGTGGTACAAATATATGTCCTTTTAGACAATTCTCTCATGCATTCACAGATATACAAATAAGGCTCTATCTATATCTACACATATTTTTATACACTGATAATTTTACTTTTGTAAATCATGCTATTCATGTTGTTTGGCAAACTTGCTTTCCTCATAGATGTATTTCTAGCTTTGTACTTATAGATGCACCTCAATCTGCTTAGCCACTGCAGAATAGTCTGTTGTATATTGAGGTGCCCTAAATTTTTTAACCCACTGCAATTGTACATTCACACTCATCAATAACAAATGCTTCTTGCTTAGGTCACCAATGATTTTTATATCTTTCAATCCAATGAGTCATTTTTAGGGACTTCTCTGGCCTTCCCTCACTTTCATCTTCTTTGATATATTTTCTTTGACATTTGCATCGTGATGGTATATTTTTTGATTCAAGTCACACATTTTCAGATGTAATTTTAAAAGAATTAGTAAATATGATGACAGATTCAAAGTCAAATCATAATATAAGATAGAACAGGGATGGTTTTTCTTGTCTTTTTATAAAAAAATTTTTTTCCAATCTGCTCCTGAATTTTCTGTAAGCAAGAAAAAACTCTCAGAAATGTTTGACTTGATGTTTGAAGAAAATATCTGCTAATTATAGTTTGCAGGTATGTGCAACAAAATAACATACATGTGGATTATAGCATTCTGTATTCTTTGCTGACACTGAGTGAAATAGGCTATTATTAGTAGAGAATTATGTGGGCAGGATATAGATGGAGTGATTTTAACAATTAAGTGAAAAGACATATTTTTCTTCTTTCAATGTCAGTACATTTTAATGTCTCTCCAAAGCCAGTCTTATTTAATTGAAATCATTTCAGGAGATTTAGGAGTATTTATGTTGAGCTTCTATTAACCTTTTAACTTTAGTGTTGACACTTGGGACTTAGATTACTTAGCATACCATTTGTATTAGTTGGCATGCAAAAAGCACAGAGGTAAAAAAACCCAAGTTTGGCCATCCTGGGTGTCTCAATCTGTTTAGGCTGCCATAACAAAATAACATAGACTGGGTGGCTATCCATCTACACTTGCTAGATTCTGATGAGGATTAGGGATGCAGTCAGGGATTCACACAATGCTAACTGACCAGCAGGTAGGTCAACGTCGTAAACTTTGTTTCATTTTAATCACATTCTTACCTCCCAAGCATACTAAAGTCCAGAGACCTGATGCAAGAACTTTAAGCCTGGGGTCCCTCTGCTTCCAAGATAGGGGGTAGTGAATGGGCTTAAGATGTACTCTTGTATATGAGCTTTTCCTGTAGAGAAGCTTAGGTGTCCTCAGAGACTTAAAGGGGTTCTGTGACCCAACAAACATTACAAGCCTCTAACCATAAAGAAATTTCTAGTATTTTCCGTATCATCCTCTTCATCCAAATTTCTTTTGACCTTGCTTTCTAATTAAAATTTTTATTTCCTTTCTCTAGGAAAAGATTAAATTATATTGGAATACTCACAATCTAAAATTGAACAAATGAATACATGTACTTTTTTTTTTGCAGGGAGTTGTTAACTAAGAAACAGAGAAGAGCTACCTGTAAATTAGAAAATAATGAAAGAAACAGAAGCTGCAGTCATTTTCCGTAATTTTAATATTGCAATGTGACCTGAACATCCTTGGCTCTCACAGCCAGTGGGTGTAAACAAGGTCACAGGAACATTAGTAAGACCTGAATTTAGCATTCTCATATCCCTTCTTGACATATGTTAGGACCCCAGCTCATCTCTAGTTTCATGGGTGCTTCACTTGTGTGCAGGAACAAGTCCTTATATGCTCTAATTTTGTATCATTACTGAAGTCCATTGCTAGGAGCCATTGTATTGTGGTTCTTCAACATAGCCACTATGGCCAGGATCTCCAGTGGGAATGCTACTTTCTGGCATTCCTGCCCCATTGCTGTGCTGACTCCTGCCAGATGCCATCCTGTGCTGTGCAGAGATTGGGGACATGCTCATCTCTTCTTTAAGTAGCAATTTGGCACCTAAGCTCCATAGTGCTATTGTGTATGTCTTTTTTTTTTTTTTTTTTTTTTTTTTGAGACAGACTCTTACTCCGTCACCCAGGCTGGAGTGCAATGTGCAATCTCAGCTCACTGCAACGTTCGCCTCCTGGGTTTAAGCAATTCTCCTGCCTCAGCCTCCTGAGAAGCTGGGATTACAGGTGCCCACCACCACACCTGGGTATTTTTTGGTATTTTTAGTAGAGACAGGCTTTCCCCATGTTGGCCAGGCTGGTCTTGAACAACTGACCTCAGGTGATCCACCTGCCTCAGCCTCCCAAAGTGCTGGGATTACAGGCGTGAGCCACCGCGTTTGGCCCATGCAGTTTTTCTTGTAACTCTCTTATCACAATGCTTTTGCTTTCATTTATAACCTCTGCTTCTCTACATGGTGTCCCTGAGGGTTGGATAATGGACACTTTTCTGTCCTTTTCTACATCTTTCTTTTCTCTGGTTCAGATTACTATGCAAAACCACTTTGCCATCTTTTTTGCAGGGGCAAGGTAGGTAAATTCTACACATAGAATGATGAATGCAAATAAACCTTCGAAGTTGGAAATCTGGGGAAGTTACCAAAAGGTTAATAAACTATATGTGCTTAGCTTAGGCACTTCACTAAACTTTTAATAATAGTAAAGTAAATGTTTTATGTCAATAGGAATGCTTTGGGCTCAAACAATAAAATATTTAATTTATAGTGCCTTAAGCAATAATGGCATTGATGTCCCTTCTGCTCCAAAATATCAGGGCTCTGGATAAATGTCCAATGTAAGACTTTGTCTGTTTTATTTATTAGTCTATCCCCCAAGGTCTAGAAGACCCTGGCAATGCTAAGTGTCCAATAAATACTTGTTGAATGGACAAATGAATGTCTTTTCCACTCTCCTGACTTTTCTCTCACAAGCATGGCACGGCTGCAGCTGCTCTATTAAGTTATGATAAGGCAATGACCAGAGCAAGAATAAAGGGTGCTCAAGATAAAATACTCTATCCACACATATCTTTTTTAGAGGGAGAAATTTCTTCTGAGAAGACATCAGCAGACTTCTTGTTTTCATTGGCCAGAAATGGAACATCAACTCACCCTTAGAACACTCAACCTATGAAGAATATGAGATTGTTATCATTGACTTCAGTCAGTCTTAATTCATTTGAGGAGATTGCGTACTACTCTGCAGCCCAAACAAAATCAGGACTCTGCTAGCAAGAGAAAAGAGAACGGTGGGCCAACAGGTACCTGCGACACGCTTTCCAACACTCCCAGCCCCAGTTTTCATATCTGCGGCTTTTCCTCCCTTGCAGCACACTTTGGTCATTGGAATAAAATAATTGGTCATGTCCTCATTTTTTGAGTCTTTCATAGAAAAGTTAGCAGAATATCTGGCCTGCATATTATTTAAATGAAGGGAAAGCTTAGCAGTTCAGAATATCATCATCTCTGAAACTAAAGTATATTGAGACGGGTGCGACGGATAACGCCTGTAATCCCAGCACTTTGGGAGGCCAAGGCAGGCGGATCACCTGAGGTTGGGAGTTCAAGACCAGCCTGGCCAACATGGGGAAACCCCGGCTTTACTAAAAATACAAAAATTAGCCGGGCATGCTGACATGCACTTGTAATCCCAGCTACTTGGGAGGCTGAGGCTGTAACCCCAGGAGACCAGAGGTTGCAGTGAGCCGAGACCGTCCACTGCACTTCAGCCCAGGTAACAGAGTGAGACCCTGTCTCCAAATAAATAAATAAATAAATAAATAAAGTATATTATGAGCCTCCAAATTGCCAGTGTTCTTTCTTGCATATTACACTACAATTCAGATTTTTAATTAATTCTAGTTGACCTCCTTCCTACCTAGTGCAAGTTTTTAAGACATGTGGATTGAGAAGCCTGTATTCAAAAGTTCTTGTTTTTTTTTCCTGTGAGATGCTTGAGTAGATACCATTGAACTGACATTCTACTCACACTTAGTAATGGGTCAGCTCATTCCCCTTTTAATCCAGGTTCATAAAGTAACCTGTGTACCTAGAAAAGAAATCCTTGCATCATTAGATTGAAATTAAATGGACTTTTAGACGCAGTGGGTGGTGTTAGCTGAGACATCCAACATTTTAAAGAAGCAACTTCTATAGACACAGAGACATCAGGAGGCATTAAAAAAAAAAAAAAGCAGGTGCAAAATGAAGAAATAAACTGTACCCCAAGAGCTCTTGCCCATCTAGGACATGCAGCTTTACATTCCAAGGACACAAAGTACTCTTTCTCAACTTGAGGGATAGTCATGTATGATTGCCCCCAGACAGCATGAACATCCAGATGCCTCGTCCTCTTAGGGGTTCATAGTGAAAAACCACTGGTATTCATAAAAGGCCTCCTGTCAGAAAAAGGTTATTAGAGAGTAACTGGGGAGCACTTTCCTTTAGAAGAGAGGGTTCAGAGCTATTAGAACACCCAGAACTAGTTATCTGAGAGCATTTTAACTGTCGTTGAAGAGACAAAATGGCAGTCATGCTGGGCTCCAATCACTGTTGGCCACTATGGAAACCGTCTCTCAGAACTGGCTTCCAGCTGCTTACATTTCACATCCTGGTGACCTCAGGACAAACACAGGAATGTTTTTATGTTATTTAAAATCTTCAAATGCAAGCGGCTTCAGACAGAGTCTCAAGTTATCACCAGATTAACTGGAAATATTTGGACAGTCAGGAAGCGGTAAAGTTGTAGAAATTAATGGGATCTTGAATTCAGAGGTATGTCCTCTTACATCTTGGCTCCCGGTCATCTTGGATAAATTATTAATGACTCATTCCATCACTGTTTGCTCGCCCATGCACTGCGGGTGAGAATGCTTATGTGGTTATTTTCTAGGGATTAAATGCAGTAACAAGAAGCAACCAAAACATGGTAGGCACTCAACACTCATCCATTTCTTTATCTCCTGCCCTTTCCTTTTCTCCAACCTCTTCTCCTCTCTTTTCCTCATGTTCCCCCAACTCCTTCTTTTTCTTTTTCTTTTTTTTACATCAGTTTAACTCTGTAAGTTGAATGCACACATTGCAAAGCAGTCCCCCAACTCCTTCTTTCTCAGAAAGCTAGCATATGACTTTCTTTCTCAGAGAGCTAGCATATGTAGGCCTATAAACCTACTACATGTAGGCCCAATTCATGGATCAAATTTTGGGTTCCTACTAAGCACCAGGTACCCCGCTAAATATGTGAGCTACACAGTGAAAAAGGTAAGGTCTTGGCAGGGAGGCTTTTGTGTAAACAAATGTAGCATAAAGATTTATTGATAGTCTAGTGTTGTGCTATAACTTAATAGGCAAATTTAAATCGTGTAATGTTTTTGTCACAAAATGCTCAAAAAGTCAGACCTGAGCACACAATGCTAAACATCCCCTTCCTTCTTAAGAGGACTTTGCTTTCAAAATCCAGGCTTAGTGATACAAAAACCTATATTGTTTGAGACAGGAAGCACTTTAAAGTTTGAGGAAGAGGGCAGCAGCCCAACTCGGAAAAACTAGACTCTCCAATACTATAAGCAGAGAGGGTGGTGTTTTCACCAGAGGTGAGGACCTGCTTTCTGCTCTCATACAGCACCCCAAAGAGAGATGCCTAGAGAATCCGTGCTGAGTACCACAGCCCCGTCCCAGGGGCTTAATGGGACAAAGACGGAGTGTGTTCCTGGTACAGAGGCAAGTTTATTTTCGATGGACCAGGGGCATCGCGGAAACTGCCAATATGGCCTTAACCCGCCCTGTGGATTGAGCAAATAGGAGTTTTTGTATGATCTACAGGGAGGAGCAGAGGATAAAGACCCTGAAATGTAAATAGTATTTTATGTCCTCTCAGTGCTGGTTGGGGCAGGCTGTGGAAAACACAAGCCATAATTAATTTGATTGAGAAAAATTAAGAAGTCTGTTCTTGTGTACTTAAGGGTTGTGGAAAAGCTCAAGTCATTCTCAAAAAAAACATTGTCTAGTGTTGCTTGACCCAGTTAAAACCACCCACTGTGTCTAAAAGTTTCTGACTAGTTTCAATCCAATAATGCAAGGATTTCTTTTCTGTGGTGCACAGGTTACATTGTGAACCTGGACTGAAAGGGAATGAGTTGACCCATTATAGAGTATTAACAGAATGTTAATTCAATGGCATTTATTCAGGCACTATCCTGGAAAAAAGAACTTTTTTAATGTAGACTTGTCTTAATCCACATCTTAAAAACTTGGGGTAGGTATGAAAAAGAACAGCTAAAATTAACAAAAAGTCTGAATTATACTGTAATGTACAAGAAAAAATATTTGTTATTTAAAATTTGCATCAAAGAAACAATTCATTTGGTCTAAAGCATTTATTTCCAAGTCAAGATCCCTCTAAGTCTGCTTTTTTTGGTTGAAACTATGCCTTGAATTTATACTTAAAAAATAGGCTGGGCACTGTGGTTCACACCTGTAATCCCAACACTTTGGGAGGCTGAGGCAGGAGAATCACAGGGTCAGGAGATCGAAACCATCCTGGCCAGCATGGTGAAACCCCCGCCTCTACTAAAAATACAAAAATTAGCTGGGTGTGGTGGTGTGCACCTGTAGTTCCGGCTGCTCAGGAGGCTGAGGCAGGAGAATTGCTTGAACCTGGGAGATGGCGACTGCAGTGAGCCAAGATTGTGCCACTGCACTCCAGCCTGGTGACAGAGCAAGATGGTCTCAAATAATAATAATAATCCACAAAAAATTAAAATACTGACAATTATCCTAAGTAAATTGATCCTAAGTAAATTGCTGATCTTGGAATACTAATTTAACAAAATGAGAAACTTGTACAAATGTAAATCAAAACTCAATCAGGTTGAGCTGCTGAAAAATGGGGGAGAATGCAAATGAGCAGAATTTCCACAGATGAAAGTAATAGCTACTATTTTCATATGCCAAGGTTTTACCTACAACATAATGCTAAGAGACAATAACTATTATCCTAACTTTTCAGTTAAGTAACAGAGTTTGCAGAGGTTAAGCAACTACCCACAAGCCACATAGCTAGTTAGTAACAGAACTGAGGTTCAAGCAGAGATTGGCTTGGTTGTAGAACCTTTGCTCCTCAATCTTAGTTTACACTGCTTTCATTTAAGTGCTTAGAGAGATTTTAGAGTTGACCTAGTCCAGTGTTTCTCAAGCCCTTTTAAGAAAAACAGTCCATGTGGATTCTCAGTGTTGACATAAATTGTTTTTATTATAAGAGGCTTAAATGTTTCCAAAATGTGTTCCTTATTTTCTTCCATGTTTCCTATGTAAGCATTAAGTCAAAGCAAATGACAAGTAACATATGAAGCACCTTACAATGCCTACTGATCAAATGGATAAATGACTCTACACCTCTTTGAAGGTTCCCCAGCCTTTCTGTCCTCAATGATCTCTGATTTTTCAGAACTCTTATCTTATATAGAACTAAAAATATATTCACATCATTTATTTTGCGAGTATATGATCTGTTTAATTAAATGGAGTTCTATCCAGAGTCTGTAGGAATTTTTCACTCCACAAAGAAATGAAGAAAATAAAGACAGAATATTAAGGTTTTAAAAAGGTTTAATTAATTCAACCTTTGATTTTTTTCCTAAGAGTATGTCTTTTCTATTTTTTAATGTTAAAATGACCTTTATAAAATGATAATTTGAGAAATACAGAACCATCTTACTCTTTCTCCCCATCTCCCAATAAAGAGACTGAATTCAGAGAGGTGAAGTAATGTCACCAAGAGTAACCTCAAACTCCAATGCGTCAGTCAGCCATATTCAATAGGGTGGCTTTGATTTCAAGGTGGAGGTCATGGTTCTACATATCACAAGCAGACATGCCAGTGATTGACAACATGAGAAGAGACGATCTCTTTCAGTGTTTACCTTTTGTAAAAGTGAGGAAAGATTTTTCCCAGAGGACATCCTGTGGACTTCCCTGTCATCTCACTGGTTAAAATGTGTCACACATTGAAAACCAGCCCAATCACTGTGGCAAAATGAATGGAGTGTCCCCAGTTGGCTAGAAGGTACCACTGAGTTGGGTTGAGAGTTTCTTTGAAGGATAGATAATGCAACAGAAGTGAGTTCTGCAAGCACAAAAGAATGGAGGAATGGTTGTCAACAAATAGTCACTGAGGTCAGATACTCCAGGATAATTCTAAAGGTTCTTTGTACTGCACAAAATGTTGGTTGAATGAATACATAGAAGTAAAAATAAATGGAAGAGAAAGATATTAAGAATGTAAATTCAGGCATTGAAAGAAAGAAAATTAATTCCTTACTTCTTTCTTTAGAACCACTGAATACCTTGATAATTTATGATAATGTCCACTTGTGTGTACTGTGTAAACATTTCTTCCTCATTCTTCCTTATAGTGCTATACAGGCAAGTGAACTCTATAAAGTCACAATATAAATATGTTTTTTATCATGATATTGATTATTTCAACTCTATCTCTAAAGAGCTGTGGAAATTTAATAGAAAAGAAAAATAAAACTCTAGGAGATGCATAGAAAAGCCAAACAATTGCACAGATTTTTATCCAGCATTTTTCCCCCAAATATGTCAGAGCAGTATAATCATATGAAAAAAATGTTCAGTTTCACCAGTAATCACAGAAATGCAAATTACCCTGAGAAACATTTTCATCCATCAAACTAGCAATTTTTATTCTTAAGCTTAGTATTAAAGTTGATGAGCAGGTAAAAAAATAGGCACTTTCAGATACTGATGGTGAGAATGCACTTCCTGTATTTTTTCTGGTTTTCATTTTAACATTGTGTGACAAGAAATTGCTCACCTTCTGTCTCCTTCCCTACACTTCAGGATCATTTAGTGCAGGGACTGTATTTGTCCTGCTTGAGTATTCCTAGTGCCAAGACCACTGATAATTCAATAAATGTATAATTAACTTTTACATATTTATTGAATGGTCACGAAATACTTGTGAAATTGATAAGCAAATGTTTAAAAAAGAAAACATAGTCTTTAACCCAGCATTAAGGTTTCTAGGGATATAAATGAAAGACATAGGAGTTATATGCCAAAAATTATCTATAAAGATGTTATCCTATTGTAAGTTGTAGTATCAACTAGGAAAAAAATATCAGTGGAGGAAATAATGTTTAGCAATAAAGGGTTAGCTTTCTAAATGTTAGCATATTCAGGCCAGGTGCAGTGGCTCACACCTATAATTCTAGCACTTTGGAAGGCCGAGGGTAGGGAGGAACCCTTGAACTCAGGAGTTCAAGACCAGCCTGGCCAATGTAGCAAAACCCAACTCTACTACAAATAGGAAAATTAGCTGGATGTGGTGGCGCATACCTGTAGTCCCAGCTACTCAGGGGTCTGAGTGGGAAGATCACTTGGGGAGGCCAAGGCTGCAGTGAGCTATGATCTGGCCACTGCACTTTAGCCTGGGTGACAGAGTGAGACCCTGTCTCAAAATTTTTTTTCAAAATTATCCCTTTTGTTAAATACATAGATATGTGTAAATGTTTGCGGAAAATGCTGAAAAAAATGTATGATAACAAATTGTGAACAATCATTATTTCACTGTAATGAGAGGGCAGTTGATTTTTTAAAATGTTTATCTTTTTTTATTTTTATTTTTTTTGAGACAGAGTCTCGTACTGTCACCCAGGCTGCAGTGCAGGGGCGCCCTCGCGATCTCAGCTCACTGCAATCTCCACCTCCCGGGTTCAAGAAATTCTCCTGCCTCAGCCTCCAGAGTAGCTGGGACTACAGGCGTGTGCCACCACGCCCAGCTAATTTTTTTCTATTTTTAGTAGAGACAGGGTTTCACCATGTTGGTCAGGATGGTCTCCATCTCCTGACCTCGTTATCTGCCTGCCTCAGCCTCCCAAAGTGCTGGGATTACAGGTGTGAGCCATTGTTCCTGGCCAATATTTATCTATTCTTAACATGTATTGTTTTGGGGATAAGAAAGAGGATAAATTTTCTTTTAAGTGAGTGATTTGGAAAAATATTCTTTTCATTTGATTACTCCTAATCAAATGTCATTATTTATTTTGGTAAATAATGATGGCTTGAGTAAGATATACACTTTATCAAACAAAGTAAGCACAGAGAACTAATTAGTCATATTTTTTTAATGACAGACTGTGGGATGTTTTCCTTCTGTGATTTCTGCAGAAAATATACACATTTTGAAATGACATTTTAAAGATTATTAAAAAGAGTCACACTTCTGTGTAAATTGTGGAATCACATCTCTTAGAGCTCACCTTCAAAATATAATCGATTGTATCTAAAGTTAATCTTAACCTTGTATAACCCATAAGCAAGAACAGGAACTTAATGTTTTTAAAAGCTGCTTGCCTGCTTCTCTCTCCTTGCCAGTGCTATTTAAAGATCAGTATAAGTGCACTTATCAATAGGATGTATGAGTCATATCAATAATTACAAGCTACAGCAATGATTTTCCCAAAGAGATGCAGCATTCTTTTAAAACTCTAAGCAAAATGGCATTTGTCATGTGACAATGAAATTAGGAGTGGTATAGAAGCGGTGGGGTCCTTTCTTGTTTTTCTTGGTCAATCCATATCATTGCAGGTGAGAAATAAATCAAGTGATTCAGTAGGCATAAAATGTGACATTGTTAGTGTGACCCATTTGATGCACATGATTGAACTTCTCCAATGTGTTTTGTAAGGCCCTGTGTTCTCCATGATAGATATTTAAATTTTTTCTGCTCATATCAAGCCTATGCTTCTACCACCTAACTTTTAACACATAACTTCAACACTTGCATCATTCAGGAAACAGAAGGCAGCAGACAGAAAATGACTACTTTGCACCACCGACCCTGCAAACTTATCGACCTCGGCACTCACCAACCACTCTCCTTTCTAGGGTTAATTTCTCTACCTGTGCTCTGGATATCATCTTCCGCTGCCTTTCTGGGGACTTTATTCCATTAATGAGTCCCTCTCCTTTATCTTCAGCTTCTTACTTCAACCGAAGGCATTTCAATATCCTCTTTAGTAGCACATAAATAGCATTAATAAAATGGCAACTCCCATTTACTAAGCATTTAGTTTGTACCAAGCATGATGCTAAAGGCTCTTAAATATATTATTTTTCTCAGCCTCTTTTTAAGGTTGATGTTGTTTTCTGCATTATGCACATGAGGGAACTGAAACTCCAAAGAGTTAAGTACCAACCAAGATTATGTAACATGCATGTGGCAAAGCAGGGATTCAAACCAAACTCTTACCTGAGTATAAGATTCTATCTTAATCGTTGTGTTATTTTGTCCTTGTTTGTCTCTGAAAAGCTTTCTTTAACCCAATCATTAACACTCTGCCTCAGCATAGACAAGCTTCCTGAAAGACTTGTGTACACTTGCTATCTTTTACTTTGTACAACTCAACCCATGGAATCTTGGCATGCACCCATTGATGTCACTGAAACTGCTCTGGCAACATCATCAATTACCTTCTTCTTCTTTTTTTTTTTTTTTTTTTTTGAGACAGAGTATTGCTCTGTCACCTAGGCTGGAGTGCAATGGCATGATCTCGGCTCACTGCAACCTCTGCCTCCCCGGTTCAAGCTATTCTCCTTCCTCAGCCTCCTGGGTAGCTGGGACTACAGGAAAGTGCCACCACGCCTGGCTAATTTTTTGTATTTTTAGTAGTGATGAGGTTTCACTGCATTATCCAGGATGGTCTTGATTTCCTGACCTTGTGACCTGTCTGCCTTGGCCTCCCAAAGTGCTGGGATTATAGGCATGAGCCACCACGCCCGGCCAACCTTCTTATTTCTAAGGTCAAAGAATCCAAGTCCCTTTCATAACATGATTTAGAGCAGCACTGATTCTGTTGACAAACCTCTCCTTGAAACATTGTCTTCCATGGACTTTCATGAAATACCACTTTGCTAGTTTTTCTCCTACTTTATCAATCTCTGGGGTTGAAGTTTGCTTCTTTTTCTCTGTCTACCCCTGATGTGTTGAGATCGATCAGATCTCTTTTGATTACAAATACCGTCCTGGGATTTCGTCTACTCATACAATTTTACTTCTATTTGCTGCTCAAGCCCACAATTCTATCTGGAGCCCAGGTCTCTATCCTGACTTTCAGGCATGAAAATCTTCTGCCTAATTGACATCTGCTTTTACATGTCTCACCGGCACAGGGGCAAAGCAGTGGGGTTGAGAGTATCTTATTTAGATTTAGATTGCTGGGCTCAAATCTTGGCATGACCACCTAGAACTACACATCTCTAGGCATTCATTCCTTTGAACCGTCCTTTCCTCAACTGTAAAATGGAGAAAATAATCATTATTATTTGTAAGGGGCATTCTAAGCATTAAATTAATACATGGGAAGTACTTGGGACAACGTCTTGCACATAGAAAGTTCTCTGTTAAATGCAGCCTATTATTAATATCGCAACTCTGCAACTTTATGGAATGGAGAGTAACGTATGTCATGGAACACATTGTGTACATGAGATCTACTCTTTGTTTACCTCTTGCACTTACTTGTCTCTTATTTCCATTGCTTTTGAAAAAATATATACATTTACACACACACACACACACACACACACCTGATAGAAAAAAAGGAGTTTATAATGGGATTAAAAGTAATTCTTCTATCCATCTTTACAGTCTTTCTTTTTCATTGATGACAATGGAATCAGATGCCTCCCGCATGTCTTCAAGATTATCCAGCCTTTCTACCATTTTCCTTGTTTGTAGTGGCCACTTGCCAGACCCTTTACTCTCCTGCTCCAAAGGTATGCTTTGCCCGGCAGGTGGTAGTGGAGAGAAGAATCCACTTTGACATTTGGGGAGATGTCCATGACCTTTCAGAACCCTTCTTGAAATGTTTTTTTTTAATTCTAGAGTTTCTATTTTCTAATCACTATTTTCTTTGACTTTTATTCATATTTTAAGAAGGCATCTTCCCAGATCTCACCAAAACAGTATTTATAAACTTTTTATAAGTTATCTTTTCTTCCCTAATTATTTATCTTTCTTCAAGGCAGTTAGTTATTCTTGCTTATCTCCCCATGATCGAGAACACTTCCCATTTTCTTTACTTGCTTTTCCATGTACTGTTGTGAAATAGACCTTGTGCAGTCTCTAAGTAAATATAATGAAACCAAGCACTCATTTCATTAAAATTGCATCGAGCAATTGTTTTCTTCACAGCCCTCTTGCTCTAAACTTACCATCGATCTATCTCAAAATTATTAGGAAGCCTGTTGCTTTGGGGAACTCACCCGTCTCGATTTCTGATGGGGCTTGGAGGGACCAGGGTTTCCAGAGATGCTCACTGTGTCTCTACAGCCCTGGAGCCCCCTGTCCCTGGCCATCCTCCCAGCCTGATTGGAAACATTTAATTTATACCCCTCTCTCCCGTCTCCAGTAGCTTCTAGCTCTGGGGTCTGGCTACCGCTAGGAGGCTGAGTAAGCCAGGAAGGGAAGGAGTCTGTTTGTGGTGTGTATGTGCATGCAGCCTACACCCACACGTGTGTACAGGGGGTGAATGTGGTATGTGAGCATGTGTGTGTGCATGTACCGGGGAATGAAGGTGAATATATACCTCTGTGTGTGCACTGCAGATATGCCCCAGTGTGTCCACATGTGTGTGCATGAGTCCATATGTGCACATGGGGGGCTCTAACTGCACTTTTGGTCCTTTTGATCTGGTGGTCCCACAAGGCCCAGCGTAGTGCCTGCTCCCAGAATCCAGTGCTCTGACCAGGCCAGGTGGGGAAGCTTTGGCTGGCTGGGCTTGTAGGACGGCGAGAGCACTTCTGTCTTAAAGTTTTTTTCTGAAAATACAAATCTCCTAGATTTGTATTTACTTATGTCAGACTTCGCATGATCTTGTTCACATAGCATGACACTTGCTATATGTAATGGGCTGCTAAACCGAGAGTAGAGTAGAAATTATATTCTATTTTTAAAAGTAAGTATTTGAACTAGGTTGAATCAAAACCAGTTTTAAAAAAATTTACATTGGTTGATGGGTAAATAAATCTCTTCTGAAATGAAGAAACAATCAAAAACAGAACCAGAAAAATCTGAAAGGAAATTCTTCCTGGGAGAATCAACAATATGTCTGTAGGTTAAGTTGGTTTTTCCTTTCAAGCTAGTCCTTGGATATTCTCTGATGTTATCTGTCTGTCTTGTTGTTAGGATCAGATGAAATAATGCATGAGATTGGGCATTGGTTGTACTCTTTTATGCAAAAATAAGGTGGTGTCACTATCAACTGATGACCTAGGAAGTTATTTCCTCCAAAAGAAATTAGATAGTTTTCCCCATTCAGTTTTTTTTTTTTTTCAGACTGAGTCTCGCTCTGTTGCCCAGGTTGGAGTGCAGTGGCTATATCTCTGCTCACTGCAACCTCCGCCTCCAAGGTTCAAGAGATTCTTCTGCCTCAGCCTCTGGAGTAGCTAGGATTACAGGCACCCACCACCACCCCTGGCTAATTTTTGTATTTTTAGTAGAGATGAGGTTTCACCATGTTGGCCAGGCCGGTCTTGAACTCCTGACCTTGTGATCTGCCCACCTGGGCCTCCCAGAATGCCGGGATTACAGGTGTGAGCCACCACGCCTGGCTCCCATTCAGTTTTTATGTATCTCTTTATCTTTTACTTTTGGCCTGTTTGTTGTTTTATCTATTGGAAACTATAGACCATTTATTAGAGGGGGCTTTGAATCCTATCTTAATCACCTATTTTGCTTGGTGGATACATTGAACCAGACTTCCAGGTTTTCCAGTTTACTGAATTTTGTCGTTAGTTACCCTCATCCCCACAGAGAAAGTGCTTATGATAAGTGGCAAATTATTTCGTATCAGAATGAGATGAATACAAGTGGCAAAAAAGTAAACAGATTAAATGAGGGTCGCATGGCTGCTTCCAGACCTATTACTATCGTAGTTATAAAGCTATTTCCATATCTCAGCGAAAGTGGCAAATGTGTTTATTTACTCTTCTGTGTTCTCTTCTATACTCCCCTCACATTTCAAGTAAATGATTCAAACAGTGGAGTGATAGAGTGCAGTGGGGTGGGAGTGTGGTGGGCAGCTTTCTTGTCATTCTGAAAAATTTGCTCTACATTGCCGATATCTTTGCTAGTTATAATAGTGATAATGATAATGAATTAAAAATAGCTACTATCATTTTTGAGCACTTGCCACATGCTAGGCATTTTATAGCCATTACCTTTGCCAAAATAATGGAAGATAGATACTATCATTCACTTTCCAATGTTCATATATATATATATTATATATGTAATATCATGTAATAAACATATAATGTTGGTGTAATTAGAGTGGATTATTTGTTTTAAGATTTGACAACTCCTTGAGGGAGTTCTTTGCCAGTATTCAAGCCGGCAGGAAACCCTCACAGGAGTTCTGCTAGACAGGCTAGCAGCCAGCATTTTTATATAATCAGGGTTTGAGCCTGATTCAATTTTCTGACTAGCACCTAGCTTATTTTTAAAATGCAACACATGGTAAAATAAATAAATAAATTAGTGAATAGCAATACCATTGAAACAATACAAATACACTTCTCAGATTGGGTGGAGTCTCATTGGAGTTTATTTTAGAGTAGCTGAAGTTATGTCCTTGCCTGGTAATGAGAGATGGAATAAAATTACTTCAATTTTTTTTTTTTTGAGACAGAGTTCCCCTCTTATTACCCAGGCTGGAGTGCAATGGCACGATCTTGGCTCACTGCAACCTCCGTCTCCTGGGTTCAAGTGATTCTCCTGCCTCAGCCTCCCGAGCAGCCGAGACTACAGGCTGCGCCACCATGCCCAGCTAATTTTTGTATTTTCAGTAGAGATGGGGTTTCACCATGTTGACCAGGATGGTCTCGATCTCTTGACCTAGTGATCCACTCCCCTCAGCCTCCCAAAGTGCTGGGATTATAGGCATGTGCCACCACACCCCACTAATTTACTTATTTTCATTTTTATATTTATTATTTTCTGAGGTGGAGTCTTGCCCTGTCACCCAGGCTGGAGTGCAATGGTGCAATCTCTGCTCACTGTAATCCTGGGTTCAAGCAATTCTCCTGCTTCAGTCTCCCAAGTACTTGGGATTATAGGTATGCGCCACTGCGCCCAGTTAATTTTTGTATTTTTAGTAGAGATGGAGTTTCTACCTGTTGCCCAAGCTGGTCTTGAAATCCTGACCTCAGATGATCCACCTGCCTCGGCCTCCCAAACAGCTAGGATTACAGGCATGAGCCACCATGCCCAGTCTCTTCCTTTTGATTAAAAAAAATTATTCAAACTTTCAACAGAATAAACTAGCAGCCTCTCTCCATGAGTAAACCAGAGAATAAGCCAGGCACGGCTGCGTTCTCCACGGGCTGTGCTTCACTCCTCTTGGCATGTTGGCCATGGCATCCTGAGTTTGTTCTCCTCACTCTATCTCCAGACCTGTGGACATCCTCCAACTCTTTTTACAGTCCAAATTAAGACCTCATAGGTGTTGAATCACACATAGGATGAGGCTGGGGAGTCATTAAAGAAAAATGACAGCTGGGCGCAGTGGCTCACGCCTGTTATCCCAGCACTTTGGGAGGCTGAGGCAGGTGGATCATGAGGTCAGGAGATCGAGACCATCCTGGCCAACATGGTGAAACCCTGTCTCTAGTAAAAATACAAAAATTAGCCGGGTGTGGTGGTGCATGCCTGTAATCCAAGCTACTCGGAAGGCTAAGGCAGGAGAATCATCAGAACCAGGGAGTAGGAGCTTGCAATGAGCCGAGATCACGCCACTGCACTTCAGCCTGGCGACAGAGGGAGATTCTGTAAGAAAAATAACTTGTTGGGACCCATCCCATCTATTGCAGTGTACTTTTCATATCCCATATTCTGGCCTTCAGTCCTATAGTTGCACAGGTGCAGTATTGCCAGGGTCCCAGGATTTCCCAGGTAAAGCGAGACTGATGATGTTCACTTTGCTCACAACAGATTGCAAGGAAAGCTCAAACCGCTAAGGTCTGGGAAGTATAACTGCCCCAAAGCCTCTCTATTAGTGCCATCTGTATGAGAAGCTAAACATTAACCAGAAGTTTGCTTGGTAAACAGGAAGGAAAGGCAAGAGAGTCAGCAGAATGAGCTGTGTATTTAAAGTCTCAGGTTAGCTCAGACCTGGATCAGGACTCTCATCTTGCCACCAAGCTGGAATAAGACAAATTTTTGGGCCAGACAATTTCATCCTTTGGAAATTTCCTGTCCTGGAGATGACTTGTGCTTGCAGACGTTATTGGATGAGCACTGGAAATATTTTCCCTGGCCTCTGGCACTTCCCCCCAGCACAAGGCACTGAGCAGGCACTGAGAGAAAGTGAGATAATAAACACTTGCAGCCCAGAAACAGAATCCCTTATTCTAACCCCGCATTCACATTAGCAGGTGATCACCTTTCTGAAATCAGATGCCATATGGTTTTCCTTTATTCAGCATGAGGGAATACAGGTGATAGGTTAAAGTAAGTCAAAAATGAAAACTGAAAAATGGGTCTCTGTCCAAATATCTTTCAATGTATTTAGTGGCTTATGTATGTGGTTAAGGGCTGTTTTATCAAACGGATACTCCTAGGGGGTTTAAGCCCACCTAATGCTCATAACTTAGTGCATGTAAATGAAGAAGTTTTTGGTGAGATCTAATGTTTGGCTTACAAAAAAATGACCATTAAGAACACTGCATAAGAAGCAGCTGAGCCCTCCTGAGTCTCAGCATCTTGCTGGAGTCCACACCACTGGGAGGCAGAGGCGGAGTCTACACTTGATCTTCTTAACACTTTTAAAATACATTAGTGACCAAACTCCACTTATGTACATCTGAGGTTGAAAAACACTGGTGTATTGAAATAGACATACGTGAGCGGATGCTTTGTGTGTTGTTATGTGATTGAGGTGGCTAAAGGGTTTAAGGAATGACAAGGCAGGCAACCAAACCAGTCTAAGGCTTGGATAGGGTTCAGGAAGACTTTCGAGTGAAATTGATTCTTGTGTGAGCTGAGTTGTGAAGCGTAAGTGTAGAGTTTAATTAGGTTAAGGATATGGGGGAAATGATCCAGGCAGATAAGAGTCCCTGGACAAACACTCAGGGGTTTCCAGTTTTTTTTTATCTGCTATCTTCACCTCCTGTCCCTATTCACAACTGTGCCTTAACCCATAACCTCCTCCCATTGGATGTACACTGGGATGTATACCCATGGAAGAGGCTGCACTAGCAGCTGCCATGTATCAGGCATTTGAGAAAAAAGGGAGGAATAGTCATCACAAGGATGGTGCAGTTGGCTGGCTGGGGTTAAGTTCCACTGATGCCCTGGGAAAAGGTAGCAAAGAGCTGAGATTGATTAATCAGCCATTAAATAAATGCTAAGTGGGAAAGCCAGAGGGTCTCCCTGGAAACACACCAAGAGACTCTCATCTCTTGAACTGGGAGGGAAAAGGGGTTCAAATAGGAAGAACCAGACCAGGAGTTAATTGTAAGAGTAGCTGAAGTAGGTCTGCTATGCCAACAGCATTGGAAAAAATCAGCACTGACACAGGGAAGGGCATATCTGTGTTGATGCCTCTCCCTGCCATAAATCTTGAGTCTCCAGATTGCCCTTGTATTATTGTGTTCTTTTGTAGCTATAGAGAAATACCCAAGGCTGAGTAATTTATAAAAAAAGAGTTTTAATTGGCTCACAGTTCTGCAGGCTGTGCAAGCATGACACCAGCATGGTGTCATGCTTGGTTTCTGGTAAGGGCCCCAGGAAGCTTACAACATGGCCAAAGGTGACAGGGAGCCACCATGTAGCACGATAAGAGCAGGAGCAAGAGAGATATTGGGGGCCGGGGGGAGGTCTCAGATTTTAAACAACCATTCGTGGAGTGAACTGAATGAGCAAGAACTCACTTACCACCAAGGAAATAGTGCTAAGCCATTTATGAGATATCCGCCTCCATGATCCAATCACTTCCCACCTGGCCCCATCTCCAACACTGGGAATTACTTTCAACATGAGATGTGGAGGGAACAATTATCCAGGTTATATCATCCCTGAACCCACTGAGCCTGCACAAATGGCCCACTTCTCTCTAGGGAGGGCTAGAAACACACCACACGTATGCACGTGTGCACACACAGACACACATACACAAACATGCACATATCAATACCAAGGTCTCTCTCTACCAGACGTCATGCACTCTCCTCAGGATGTCACTCATCTGACCTCCCTGCTGCTAGGTCAATAACTAGGGTTGAGTCATAAAATAACTCTGCCAAGAAAATGCTAGGGCTGCTATGGGAGGAAAAGAACCTTACCCCTTTGCATTAGTCTGTTTTCATACTGCTGATAGTACATACCTGAGCCTGGGAAGAAAAAGAGGTTTAACGGACTTACATTTGCACATGGCTGGGGAGGCTTCACAATCATAGCAGAAGGCAAGAAGGAGCAAGTCACATCTTACGTGGATGGTGGCAGGCAAAGAGAGAGAGCTTGTGCTGGGGAACTGCTCCTTTTAAAAACCAGCAGATTTCATGAGACTCATTCACTATCATGAGAACAGTGCAGGAAAGACCTGCCCCCATAATTTAATCATCTCCCACTAGGTTCGTCCTATGACACATGGGAATTGTGAGAGTTACAATTCAAGATGAGATTTGGGTGGGGACACAACCAAAACACATCACCCTTCTAGTCCAATTTCAAGATTAATGAACTGGGAGAATATGCCTGAGACTGGATTCTGAGGGTCCCCAACCATGGTGAGTATACAAAAGAGTTTACCCATATGAGAACACTCTCTCATGACAGAGGATATAATACCCTGGCAGGGACCTGAGGGAGGGCGGGTGCACACTATAGGATGGCTCCTAGGAGTATAGAAAACACAAAAAACAAGGCCTCCTACCAGTGACAAAACTGCGGTGACAGACAGTATTGCACAATAAAGAGAGGGAAGAGTTGGTTGGCATCTCTTCTCGCCTACCCAATTTGATGCTAAATGACAAGTGCAGCTATCTTAGCCTGTTTGTTAAATCATGTCATCACTCTGAAGATTTCTAAATAAGTCAAGAGGATGCGACTGGTGTTAAGACCTGAACCCCCAAAATTCCCCGTAAAGCACTACTATGGTTGTCCAGAAACACTGAAAGACTCCCAGACTATTGAGGTTTTACTGGACCCTAAGTAGTTTAGTTTCTGGAGTTCTCTCACCTCCCACCACTCCAACACTGATCAGAACAATATCCCTGTACCCAACTAAGTTGTAAGATTTATGACTCTGGCTTATGAGACCCCCTTATGCTGGCCAGTTTGGATATTTGCACTTGACTATGAGATGGATCCCATTACCGACAAGGACAAAGTGAAACCAGGGAAGAAAATGAGGCAGTTGGGTATCCCCTGTGCAACAATAAATTTCAGGTGAACCATTCTTCTCTGATAACAAGAAATAATTTTAGCTTAGGAACGAGCCTCTGAGCTTTCTGTTTCTGTCCTTAATCTATATTATCTATTGATATGCAGGTTCTACCATATCAGCTATTCTAGTACATGCATGCTTTACCATTTTAAAAACCAGCAATGTGTATGGTTTTGTCACTACTTGGACTTCTTGATCTATGTGAACATTGCCCTGTGGGAATGTTGAGCTGGCAAGGCTTGATTTTAGATTAGCTGAGTGACCTTAGCCCACACAGTAATTATTCCCTGATCATTTGTTGCCAAATGCCAGTCTTCCATCATCCTGATTTCCCCAGGGCAGAATAGATGTTCACTCTGGTTACAATGTAAGGAGAATTGGGAAAGCCCTCTTATTTCTTCTTACATAAACTGACTTCTTAGAAATATTTTCCCAAATGACGCTAGAAATTCCGCTATAATAAACACTGCTGTGACCCTATGAACAGGGTCCTCTGTATGATGCAGTACTGCTTTAGTGTGAAGTTCAAGTTGTGGGACAGCCTGCTGTGCGGACGGAAACCTATCCCCAATCTCGTAATACTGGAATTTGAGCTACCACAGGAGTGTGCTATCATCAAGTTCCAAGGTTTAGCAATCTGGTCCTCTGGGTTACATACTGAACTTTCCCTGTATAAGTTCTTAATACTTAAGAACTTATCAGATTCTCTACTCCTTGTCTAAAGAGTGAAAATTGTTGCTGCGACAAACATCAGGAGGATCATGAATAAGAGAATAAGTAGAGGGAGTAAGGAAAGGGCAGGGGCTTGGCAAATAGGGGCGAACAGCAGTTTTGGGCTGATATAGTTTGATCAAATAAAAGACCAAATAGGGCCTTGAAATGGGCCTTGAACTACTTGTCAAAGCCCTGAGAATCTTAGAGAGCAAGTGTTGTCATCTTGAACATGACATTTAATGTTTGTTTACTGCGATTCCTTCCTCTGTAAGATGCAAGGTACTATGCCTGCTCTACCTAGCTCCCTGGCTGAGTGTGAAACCTATTTTTATATTTCTGAAAGCTCTCCATTTAACCTACTGTGCTCTAGGAAGGCACTTGGTTTTTATGGTGTTGTAAGTATGCATGGATTCCACCTCAAAATTTATTCAGAAAGAAGTTGGGTAAAAAAGAGTACCTAGAATTGAATTAGTACTTGTGAGCCATATGAAGAAGTAAAAGAGCTTCCACTTGACCATTTTGCCTGGTAGCAATCTTGGTACCGTTGTTACAGAGCAGGCTCCAGTCAACCAAGCTCCTCTGGGAGAATCATGGTACCGGGAAAGGAAGTGGTTGGACATGTTGGTCAATGATATGCAATTAACTCTTCAGTTTCTTGTTGGATACTTCTCTGTTATGCAATATTCCTGTGGAACCACAAGGTTCTACAGTTCAGGGAAGACAGTGTCAGCTAAATGTAGCCTACCCATTTTTTTTCTCTACATCAATATCCACAGTTAGCTATTTATTGGCAAGATTGATTCATTTTAACATTCTTAAAAGTAAGTACTATTTTTATAACCAAGGATGAATTAAAGTATGGTTCTGAACATCATGGCCTACGTGTGTGTGTGTGTGTGTGTGTGTTTTCGATTTCAGTCAACAAAAGTAATCATATGATCAAATAATAAAAAATAGCAATAACATTTTGAGCAACTTTTATATTCTAACTATTGTGCCAAGAGTTAGATATGTATTATTTCACTTAATTCTAATAGTGAAATAAAGTAGCCATTGTTTTCTCATGTTGAGAAAGTGAGATTTAAGATGATGCCATGGCCAGGCATGGTGACTCACTCCTGTAATCCCAGCACTTTGGGAGGTCGAGGAGGGCAGATCACGAGGTCACGAGATCGAGACCATCCTGGCCAACATGGTGAAACCTTGTCTCTACTAAAAATACAAAAATTAGCTGGGCATGGTGGTGTGAGCCTGTGGTCCCAGCTAGTCAGGAGGCTGAGGGAGGAGAATTGCATGAACTCGGGAGGCAGAGGTTGCAGTGAGCTGAGATCCGGCCACTGCACTCCAGGCTGGTGACAGAGCAGGACTCTATCTCAAAAAAAAAAAAAAAAAAAAAAAGAAACATCTTGTTCAGATCAAGGAAGATAAGTTTCAACGTATTAAACATTGGTTATACTTAAAAAAAAATACTGTGATAGTTCTAGATGTCTTCTTTTAAATGAGGTATTGACTAATCAAAATCAAAGGCAATTGATAACATTTATAGAGGACCTACTATGTACCAGGTTATGTGCTAGGCGATTTCACATATGTCATTCAAATCTCACAACATCCCTGCAAAGCACTTTGCTTTTTTGTTTTAGACAGGGTTTTGCTCTATTGCCCAGGCTGGAGTGCAGTGATGCAGTCTCAGCTCACTGCAGTCTCGACCTCCTAGGCCCAAGCAGTCCTCCCACCTCAACCCTCAAGTAGCTGAAACTATAGATGTGTGCCACCATACTCGGCTAATTTTTGTATTTTTTGTAGAGACAGAGTTTCACCATCTTGCCCAGGCTGGTTTCCAACTCCTGGGCTTGAACTATCGGCCCACCCTGTCCTCCCAAATTGCTGGAAGTATAGGGGTGAGCCTTCACACTCATCCCCTGTAAAGCACTTTTAAAGAAAGCAGCAACAATTGAACCTTAGAGAGGTTATTTGTGATGAAGCTGAGATTTGATCTCAGGTTGACATAATTCCAAGGTTAATTTCTGTTTCACAGGCTCCCAGAGAGTACTAAACACTGAAAAGAATGACCTAGGGACAGGAAGAAACAGAGGAGTAGGTAAGGGTAAAAATGAAGAGAACTAACATTTATTAGGCGCCTGCGATTTTCTGGATATTTTACATGCATAGTCTCAGTGAATACAATAACTCAATGAAATAGGTACTATCACTATCTCCATTTTAATATGAGAAAACTGACATTCAAAGTGTTAAATAGCTCAGCTAAGAATACCTAATAAATAACTGATGGACTCAAGAAGATCAGGCTGCTCAACTATTTGATTCTTTTTTGTTTTTCAGATGGGGTCTTGCTCTGTTGCCCAGGCTGGAGTGCAGTAATGCAATCTCAGCTCACTGCAACCTCTGCCTCCTGGGTTCAAGCGATTCTCCTGCCTCAGCCTTCTGTGTAGCTGGAATTACAGGTGCCCCCCACTATGCCTGGCTAATTTTTGTATTTTTTAGTAGAGATGGGATTTTTCCATGTTGGCCAGGCTGGCTGCTCTCAAATTCCTGATGTCAAGTGATCGGCCCTCTTTGGCCTCCTAAGGTGCTGGGATTACAGGTGTGAGCCACTGTGCTGGGCCTATTTGATTCTATGACCATAGTTTGACATTTATTTCCCTAACTTCAGGTATCACAAATGACACCTACATTGACTTTGTTCTATCTGTAAATCTGTATTATAATTAACTTTTTTCTTTACATCCCATTTTTCAGACTTAAACTCAATCATTTAAGTAGAAAACTTTATACAAAACCATAAATAAGAAACCAGCTATACCAAATCTATAAAAGAAAGGCCAGCAACCCTTGCCATAAATAGAAGAAAGCCATAAATGTAAATGTATTATAAACAAAATAATGTTGTTGAATTCTAGCTAGATACTGTTGCCTGCAGAAAGTAACTCTGAGGTTTCTTGTCTCTTTTAAAAAGAGAAATTAACAAGGCTACAGAGGTGTTAAACATTTTTTATACCAAACTGTCTCCTAGACTTAAGAAGGATTTAAAAATTCAAATGTAAACAACATTCTCATTACATGATTATGTGTAATTCAATGTTGCTTAATGCACTGCCTGTGAGGTAGCTAAAATCAGTCCTGAAGTACCTAATGTCGTCGTACATTTTATCAGTTGTTCATATTGAATATTTTCTAGTATACTCCGTACTATTCTTCTTAATTGCCTTAAAAATAGTAGGATGATGAATCTGATGGGGAAAAAAAGTCTTAGGGCAATCACTACCATTTTCAAATCCTGGAAGATTGACATGTGAGAGAATACTGTTTTATTCTTGTTTACCCCAGAAAGGTCTACCTAGGACAAACTTTGACATTTTCAAATGCAACTTTTGGCTCAATAAAATATATATATGAATATTAAAACTAACGGAGGAAATGATCATCACTCAAAGAACTGAGCTTTCTGCCTCTGAAAATCAATAGCAGACCATCTTCCAAGAATAATAGAAAAGAAATGATTTCATTGATTGGGAAATTTAAGATCCTTTAAAATTTTAAGATCATTTTTAACTCCATAATTTTCTAAGATTCTGTGATGCTTCTAGAAGCTCAAAGATCACTGAACATTTGAGATCCTGTAACTGAGGATCTTACCCCAGACTAAGGTTTTCAATCTGAGCACTGTTGACATTTTGGACTGGATAAATGTGTGGTGGGAGGCTGTTCAGTGCATCTTAGGATGTTTAGCAGCTTCCCTGTTCTTTTCTTATTAGATGCCAGTCATGACCCCCCAACCTTCAGTTGTGACAACCAAAATTATCTTCAGACATTGCCAAATGTTCCCTGGGGAGTATAAGAAATAAAGAAAGAGGAGAGAAACATGAAGGGTAGCTCTACAGTCAACAGGGACAGGTTTATTTTAAACAAATATGAATGGGGCTTCTGGCCGAGTTACGTCAGAACCACACTCTGTTAGAAAGAGTTTTTAAGGATTCGGGGTGAATTTATCAGAGGCTTGGACTTCTTCTATGTATTAGGTCAGAGCCACACTCTCTTGCAGACTAAGAATTTTTAAGGATTCAGGGTGGGAGAATTTATCAGAGGCTTGGACTGCTTCTGAGTCTCTTTGTTGTGCTTATCTGGGAGGGAGAGCTGTGTGTCTGTTCCCATAGATCTTTCTGCAGCTACAGGCATACCCCCACGAGTCTGCTTTTGGCTTGCCTATCTTAGTGCACCTAAAGAGAAAGGAATGTGCTTATTAAGGCCCACTGTTTTACTGGGGCCCATTGTATGAGGGTAAAGTTTGGCAGTTACCCAAGAGACTTTCCCCCCACCTCCCTCTGTGCCCGAGCTGTCTTATCTGTGTTTTACTATCTGCTCTTTCTGGCTGCTTGTAGTTAGAAGAGAAGTGATTTCCTTGAAATGCATGAGGCTAGAAAGGGAGCTGGAACTTAAAGTGGTAGTGTTTGTCCAAGACGATGGTGGTCCTGCAGGGAGCAGAACCACTCTTAGTTGAAAATCACTGCCCCAGATCCACTTCTCTCTACGCGTCTACTCTTCTGAGGCAGGAATCGTATCTCATGCATATTTCTACTCTTGCATTTAACACATCTAACAAACATCTACTGAGTGTCTACAGCATGCCAGGTACTGCGTTAATCACTGTTTCCAGAGCAGTAAAGGAGACAGATCCAGTTCTCACAGCGCCCTATGATGGGTCGATGGAGTATGCAAGAGTTGAAGGGGAAGAGACACACCTGCAGATGGTTTATCATAGTCACGTGTGTGCCTGTTGGTTTCTACCATTATCTTATAAGCTTCTTAAGGATTTAAGTCATGACTTTTTAAAATCTTTTGATTTCTAGGGCTTAACAGAATACCTGGAATATAGAAGGTGCTCAATGAATTTTCATAGACTAAATGAATGTGAGGGTAAGAAGTTGGATCAAGGCAAGAACTGGTAACAGCACATTAAACAACAGTGACAACAGCAACATCAATCACATTTAATTGACTAGGGAAAGAGGAGAATTTATATAATTAAGTTTTTATTGCATCTTATGAAACATGTGCATCATTGTTTCTTTCCATGCATTTCATTTTATATTCTTTTTATGGTCATAGTCCATTATCCTAACACATCTAGGAATATCTAAAAATATGGACAAGGCATGGCCTGCTATTCCTCTTTCAAGCACTTTACCTTAGGTTAACAAGTAAAAATTTGATGAATAGAAATGATCAAAGTAGGGCTTTTTTATGTGACTCATTTGAACCAAGCATTTTGGTGTAGTTGGTCAAATGCAGCTTTACTGAATTTTGTAATCAATCTTAAGATGACTTGAGGAACGGGTAAAAATTATAATTATACACATTAATGATAAAATTGGCATTGTAACATTACATGTTCTGGGCCATTAAAGTATTTCTCCATTGAAATAAGCATATCAAAATGTCCCATATCTGAAAATAAGTGTAATTAGCTAAAAGAAAGTACATTCTTTATGCCACCAAAATGTTAAATGCCTTTCTTCTAAGTCATGGTGACCCCACCTCTGACCTGAATCCGTGTTGTCTGTAGCCTGAGATCTAAGGGAAGAGAAGTCTGTAAATAAAAATGAGAAGAGTCATTGCAGGCCAAGTGCAGTAGCTCACACCTGTAATCCCAGGGCTTTGGGAAGTCAAGGCAGGAGGATCACTTGAGGCCAGGAGTTTGAGACCAGACTGCATGCAGTATAGGGAGACCCCCATTTCTAATTTAAAAATGCTTCATTTCATTTTTTTACCCTTCCTCTAGTGTGAAGGCAGGGAATCTAAGACTCATTTTTACATCCTATATAATGCATAGCATCTTACTCATGAGAGGCACAAAATAAGGTATTATTCTGAGAGGAAAATAAGAGCATCTTACAATAACTATTGAATACTATACTTTATCAATATTTATGCTTGTTATATTTCTAATTATACCCGTGCTTATGAGTTAGTTGCCAGTAACTTTTAGTAAAGAAGCCTGTACCTACCACACCCCAATAAACACCTGCACTTTTTGCTGCCCAGAACCCATTCATCTTCTTCTGGACACTACATTCCAATTTGTCTAGGGAACCCCACGTTCCCCACTCTGAGTGCCTGTACTTCCTTCCCTACCTGCTCCTTAACTAAGAGATGGGGCATGAGACCCAGATCAGAGTCTCACATGTCACATTGCCCTGGCTATAACGCTTTTGTTATTGTTGTTAGGGCTGGGCATATCAGCCTATTGTGGCAAATAGGATGAGTTTGGTTTTTGTTTTTTTCCGAAACTTTTGGGAAA
This sequence comes from Cheracebus regulus, assembly GCA_963574635.1. Lineage (NCBI taxonomy): Eukaryota > Metazoa > Chordata > Mammalia > Primates > Pitheciidae > Cheracebus > Cheracebus regulus. The sequence goes on from CAUYQU010012060.1 coordinate 42,778, forward strand.
GGTCACTTCACTTTTTCTTCGCCTGAATTTGAGAGTATAAAGCCTAGAGCAGTTGTCATCACCTTGTGATCACGAGGAGGGAGCTATCAGAGAATGGAGTCTGTGTGGAGGAGAGAAGAAGGGAAGAGAGGGAAAAGAGGAGAAAAGAGGACACACACACACACAGAGAGAGAGAGAGAGAGAGAGAGGAGAAGCTGAGTACTGTAGACATTGATTGAACCTGCAACAAAGTTGTGCTGCCAGAAGAGAGTGTGACCATAGATTTTTCATTGTTATGTAAAACAGTATATTTCCATTCCCTCATTTGGACTGTGGAGTTTTAACTGGTTTTCTGTCACTTTCAACCTTGTCTGAACTTAATGTGCTTCAAAATTCAATCACATGTTCTTCATTGCATAGCATATTTTGGTAATATGGACACCATGGCAATTTTAATGCTCCATGGGAGAGAATGAGTGATTCCGAATTGGAGTTTTAGTGTATATAACATAACATTAATTTATCTAATATTAATATTTACTAATTTCCTGTTATATGCCATTCCACAAAGAATTCCAAAAACACAAACCAAACTTCTAAAAGCAGCAACAAAAATTGCTTCTCATAAATGTTTGTTTTCATCCCATTAGGGCTGGATTCTTGTCACAAATATAATTAGTGGGTTTTGCATTTTATATGAAAGAGTGTTACATAAATGGTACATTTCTTTTTCTTTTTCTTTTTAAGACAGAGTCTTGCTCTGTCACCAGGCTAGAGTGCAGTGTGGTACAATGTTGGCTTACTGCAACCTCTGCCTCCTGGGTTTAAGAGATTCTTCTGCCTCAGCCTCCTGAGTAGCTGGGACTACAGGTGTGTGCCACCATGCCCAGCTGATTTTTGTATTTTTAGTAGAGACAGGGTTTCACCATGTTGGCCAGGATGGTCACGATCTCTTGCCCTCGTGATCCTCCTGCCTCAGCCTACCAAAGTGCTGGGATTACAGGTGTGCGCCACCGTGCCCGGCTGGTAAATTTCATTTATGCATAATATTAAAAATCATCCCAGCTGGGCAAGGTGGCTCACGCCTATAATCCCAACACTTTCACAAGGTCAGGAGATGGAGACCATCCCAGTCAACGTGGTAAAACCCCATCTCTACTAAAAATACGAAAAATTAGCCCAGTGTCAGGCATGCGCCTGTAGTCCCAGCTACTCAGGAGGCTGAGGCAGGAGAATCACTTGAACCCAGGAGGCGTAGGCTGCAGTGAGCTGAGATGGTATCACAGTGCTCCAGCCTGGGCAACAGAGCAAGACTCTGTCTCAAAAGAAAAACAAAATCATCCCTTTAGAAATACACACAAAGGAAGTCTTGACATTCATTTACAGTTTTTCAAATAAGTTTAATTTTATATATTCACACAATATTGTGAGAATTCCTCAAAACGTTCTTTTTTCCTTAAAATCATTGTTATGACAATTTAACTTGAGCTTCAGTTGGTTTTTACTTTCCGTGTGAAATGTACACCTATCTAAAGGGTTAGCTTCTGTCAGGATGATAATGTTTGGATTTCTGCTAGAGTGGAGCCCAATCTCATTATGGTTTTGAGGAACATGGAGTCTAGGAACATGGATGCAATGACTCTCAGCACCTCAGCTAGCATACATTCTTAGCTGGGGCAAGGGTCTTTTCACTTTAGCTCCACTGACAGCTCAAACCAGTTAAGCTGCACTTTAATATTCTTGGGAAAAACCAAACTTTCTCTGAGATCCCCAGAATGAGAGCCTAATAGGATGCATTTCATCCCCAAGGTCTCAGTTGTCCATGTGGCACATTTTAGATATACAGATTCTTCTAGTTCAAAGCAGAAAAGTAGCTAACTTCCAAAAACGTGTGAAATCATTTCAGTGGCTTCCCGACCCTACTTCAATATTGATCAACTTGGAGTCCCAGGGTGCTTAGGAGGATCGTTCAACAAATTCAAGCTGTGTTTCTTAAGTCATCTCTAACATTTCACGAAGGTTTAACAGAATTTGTCCAACTTGAGATAGGTTGCATGGGCTAAGTAAAATGTTAGACCTGCTTTTGGTTTGAATTATGTGAACTGAACATCACATGCTAGACAGTTCATGTTAATCAGAAGTTCTGATTGGTAGTTATTTTGGTCTTTGATGAATGAAAAATGGGGAAATCTTTCATTTAACAGCTTTTATTGAGTTTCTATCTTGTACTAGTTTTCTTGATAACTTGTAAAACTTAAAGGTATGTAAGCAGGAGAAATAAGGAACTGAATCCCTGGGAGTAAAGAAGTATGGAACCAGTGATAGTATGTGACCTTTCATCTTACAGATGAAGAAACCAAGGCCCGAAGTAGAATGACTTTACCAAGATATCATTGGCTTGTGACTGAGCTGGAATGGGAACCTATAGATATTGATTGTATGTATTGTTTATCCCTTGATAGTAAAAGTAGAATACCTTTATAATCCATGTTGGAGCATAAATGTACACAGAGTAACACCAGGTCAAGAATATTTGCTTTGAGTGTGCTGTCATGGTAGGAAGCTGGCATAAGCTAAATTTTACTAAGGTGCTACCTGATTCGAGGGATCAGCAGTATAAGTAGGTGATAGAGACAGCTGCCTACATGGTACTTAAAGCCTTCCAGCCAGGAAAATATCTCCCTGCACCTGTCTGGCATAAAACCTAATTCAGTTGCAACTCACTCCTCTCGTTCTGTTTTCCTTTTTTCTATAAAATTCAGGTAAAATATATGCATTTCTCCAAACTCCAAACTTAATTGCTATTCTAAAAAGTAGAGGTAGGTTTCCTTTTCCTTACTTTTCTCATCTATAATCTTCTAGGCTATTTTCTTTTGTCTTTTCTATATTTGAACTTTTCTAAGTAAACCACAAGGGTGCTAATTGTGATACTATATCTGGATAGTGAGATAGGGTATTTTAAAATGTTCAAATCTTAAAAAATAAACATATGACAATTTCACAAGACTAATATAGTAGGTATTTAAAAATAATAGACTTCTGGCCAGACGCAGTGGCTCATGCCTGTAATCCCAGCACTTTGGGGTCTGAGGAGGATGGATCACTTAAGGCTAGGAGTTCAAGACCAGCCTGGCTACCATGGTGAAACCCCATCTCTACTAAAAATACAAAAATTACCTGGGTGTGGTTGCAGGCACCTGCGGTCCCAGCTACTGGGGAGGCTGAGGCAGAAAATCACTTGAACCCAGGAGGTGGAGGTTGCAATAAGTTGAGATGGTGCCAATGCATTCCAGCCTGGGCAACATAGTGAGACTCTGTAATAATAATAGTACAATAGACTTCTTTGAAACAAGTAATGTTAAATAGTACACTAGAGCATTGTTATCAATGTGTCACTTCAGCATTAATCGTTAAGTGCCTTTTATTATATTCATATCACTTAAAATTTGACAGGTAGTATATATAATAATACGACGTTCACTAATTATGCTAGGGAAATGTTACAGTAATACTTTGAAAGCTATTAATTCTTACTCCTAGAGGTGGCAGAGAGAAAGTAGATGCGTGTAAATTCCATGTGGGTAAGACAATATCTGTTTCATGCAGTCATACCCACTGTGCTCAGCATAGTGCCTATCATAATACAGATGTGCAATAAATATTTGTTAAGTGAACAAATTGTTAAAGAATATATGTAGGAACTAGCGTTATATGCTCATAAAAATTGACAAAATATGGATTTAACCATCACTATTGTCAGGAAATACAGAGGTGGGATATTCACAGGCATAACTATCCTATACAAATAAAGTAGTTTTAGGGGGCAAGGGTGCTGCTTCTATGGATACGCAAACCTGGGCTCTCACCTAAGAACTGGAAAATGGAGATCATTATGATTTGCTATCCATCAAGGCTTCCCACTCAGAAGAACACACAGTTTTAAAAGGAATGCATTTATCCCATCTCAAATTTTTGGTGTATCTTTTTTTTTTCTCTAAAGCATAACGAGCTTGTCAGAGTTTCCATGGTGAACACAGGGCACCATGGAAACTGATAGATTTAGCTACACAAAAAGAATAAATAAAATAGGCAGCATTTATTTCACTGTGCGATGACAACTTCTCTCCGATAAGAAAGGAAAAGTGGCTTCTCATTTAACCCGCTTCCCTGCACTCTCTGTGCCTCATGAAAACCTGAGTTATTTTCGCTGGCCCATTCTACTGACCTACGCTGATTGGATTCTTGTTCTCCTCAAGGCCCATTATCCCCTTTAGTTTTACAGCAGACTAGATCTGAGTGTCATCAGCAACTGTTGGAAAACCATGTACAATATGAAAGTTGTAGATGACAGCCCACAGTGCAGTGGCCAAGTGAGTCATGGCAAAATTGAATGAATCATTCCTGGGAGTTTACTGTGATGTGACAATGTGTGAGAACAACTGGACTCAAGATCCAAGTCTATCCTATGCTAACTGCAGAGGCAAGCCAACCTCCCTGAACCCCAGTTTCCCCATCCATGGAATGGTTAAAACATCTTCTCTTCCTATTTTATAGAGTTGTTGAGAGGCTCAGAATGAGACAGTACGGGAGAAAGCCTTTTCAAACAGTCAAGCTCTATCTAGCAAAAGGGACATTTTGACTAAGCTGCAGGTATAATTACATTAATGAGATGACCAAAATTCAAAGCTAAACATGCTATGGTCTAGATTTTGACCTCAGGCAATTAGAGGTTTAGAACATGCTGATCCTATCCCAGTAGATGGGGAGTTTGGGGACTACTTGGCCCCATCTGAAATACAGAAAATTGAGATGGTAAGAAATGAAGCTTTTAAATTGTTCTGTATGTTTGAATATTCTCATAATAAACTGCTGGAAAACTAAATAGATGAAATAAAACTCATTGTTAAGTTCTAGTCCCAATGAATTGTTCACCGTTAGCACACACCCACTATAGCCGCTTAATTTTTATCACTAAAATATAGGCACTAGAGCCATCTCCTGAACTTCAATATTGATATAAATCTATTGAGCACCTCCTAGTGAACAGGCACTGTGTTAAGGGGATACAGAGAAAGAAAGAAAGGAAGAGGACATGGTCCTTCAGAAAAACACAATCTTCTATGGGGTATAGATGAGTAATGGAACAATTACAGCACCCCCACAAACTCCGGGGAGGAACACCTAACACCTTAGAGGAGAAATGTAAAGATAGCCTGGATAAAGATGAGGGTGAGCAATTAACCTGATGAATTTCAGGGGGTGGGGAGAGTGGGTGAGACAATGAGGCAGACATGGTGGAAGACAGTAAAAGGGCACCACAAGCAGAGAGGAGTGTGAGCAAAGCGGATTCTTAGCATATGGGAGAGTGGAGGTAGCCAAGCCTGAAGAAGCAGCCAGGGAACATTCCCTGCCAAGGCGGGGCTCTTTTTTTCTGAAGGAAGTGATGTGTGGGGGCGGAGCACTAATGGTGCTTGGGCTGTGTTTGAAGGTAAATATAAAAGCTCTGTACCCTCGTTTTCCTCCAAATCTCTGTAGCCAGGAGAACATTTCCCTGGGGATACCAGAATGGGATTCAGAATTGCAGGAGGACCAGCAATGTAAAGGAGTCCTCAAGTCCAAGAGTGGAGAACCAGTGACAGTAGGGGGATGCCAAGAATTTTTTTTTTCAGACGGAGTCTCACTGTCTCCCAGGCTGGAATGGAGTGGTGCAATATTGGCTCCTTGCAACCTCCACCTCCTGGGTTCAAGCGATTCTCCTGCTTCAACCTCCCTAGAAGCTAGACTACAGACGTGTGCCACCACACTTGGCTAATTTTTTATATTTTTAGTAGAGACGGGGGTTTCACCATGTTGGCTAGGCTGGTCTTGAACTCCTGACCTCAAGTGATCCGCCTGCCTTGGCCTCCCAAAGCGCTGGGATTATAGACGTGAGTTACTGTGCCTGGCTGAGAAGCCAAGACTTCTGACGTGTGGCTAAGCCACGCTGCCTGGCAGTATAGTACCCAGGGCTTCTGGATCCTAAGTCCAGGTGCCTACAACTTGATCAGGAACAGAAGTGGAACTAGGCATTGCTCAAGAGCTAAAATTTACCTGAGGAGCACTAATGCCATGTCACCTGGAGGTTCATGGCCGATCCTTCTAAGCTGATTAACTTTTTTAAAGCATCAAAATGATTACTCATCCTATAAACCATGTAGTAACAACATTAAAAAACATCAAAACAAAATTATCTACATAGCAATTCTGTTATGCCAACAGAACAACATACATTGTTTAATGTGCCTTTTCAATTCTGGCCAATATGCTTACAGCTTTTCATGATTTTAATCATAGCACAGAAGCCATTTTTAAAAGCTCAACAATGTGGCTACATATTTCCCCTATTGTTTTGAATAACTGCATAATGTTCTATCAAGTAGATATATTCTAATTCATAAAACTAGTCTCTTTTTTTGACTTTTAGGTTGCTTTCATTAAAAAAATTAACTGATCTGTTTTAGGTAACTAATACATCTGTTGGAAGCACCTAATTGAATCCTGTCTCAAAGCCATTTTCTTCACCTTTCTTTCTGAGGTTTTTGTGTATACAAGGTCAAGAGAATGTTTTCGGTGTGCTGGCTGTTGGGACTGCCAGGAGGGAGTGTGGCTGGCAGAATCAGGAGAAACTGACACGGGGCAGGGACAAGGGTAATGACCTCAGCTGCAGAGATTTCTAATTCTGAGTCCTTGGTAGGGTGATCCACCATCTGTGTGCATGGTTCTGTGGGATTTCCTGAATAGCCTTTCAGTGTTAAAAGCAGGAAAGTACCTGGTAAACACAGATGAGTTGGTCACCCTAGACATTGGCTGTGGCGGAGCTGAAGAAACTGAGAAGGGAATGAATCATTTCTGTAAGCCAGGACTGTGTCATAAAAGCAGCAATTCAGAGAAAGCCTGCTCGAACACTGCAATGAAACCCTCACCCTTTATGTAGGCGGCAAAATAGTTATTTGTCTCAGGTTATGGCTCTGCTCACAGAAAAACCATCCATTCACTTATTCAATAAACAAGTATGGAACACTGGCATTGTTCTAGGCGTAAGACACGTCCCCAGCTCCTGTGGTGCTTCTGTTACTCTGTGGTGTGTGTGTGTGTGTGTGTGTGTGTGTGTGTGTGTGTTTGTGTGTGTGTGTGTGTGTGTGTGTGTGTGTGTATTGGGGAAAGGGAAAGAGGAATAAACTAAAAGACTTCTGTTACTGTGTGTGTATGTGTGTGTGTGTGTGTGTGTGTGTGTGTGTGTGTATTGGGGAAAGGGAAAGAGGAATAAACTAAAAGACTTCTGTTACTGTGTGTGTGTGTGTGTGTATTGGGGAAAGGGAAAGAGGAATAAACTAAAAGAACACAAAATAAATAAGGATGGATATGATTAATGCAATGGGAGAAACGAGATAGATTAGTGGAGTAGAAACTGCTGGCAGTCAGGTGCCACTAGCTTGGTGGTCGAAAAGGTGACTCCAAAGAGCCTGACATTTAAGACAAATCAGTGGTCAGAAGAGTTGCCAAGTAAAGAGCCACAAGAGGCATTAGGGGCAGAAGGAACAGCACATTAGAGGGCCCTGAATGGAAGCCTGTTGGGCTTTATGGAGGAATTTAGTGAAGGACCCTGTGGTCATTATGTAGGGTGGGAATGCTGACCTAGCAGCAGCCCTAGCTATGACTCAGTCCAGCTCCATTTTCACAAATGGGGTTGATAAGGATACCAAGGTCCAGGTGTCTTGTCCACAGTCTCTTGATTCCCAATTCAGCAACCGAGCCCAGGCTACCATTGCTGCCTGTTTGACTTGAGAACTTAATTTTCTCCCCTTGTACAACTGGAATAAGAGATTCATTCATTTTACACGAGAAAAATTGGTATTGGAATTGTTTGCGGACAGACACAAGAACCAAAAACAGTAGCCTCAAGGTGAAGAGAGGAATCTTGGGGTCCACAATGACACTCAGTTGTGGGGCTCCCAGAGAGGCTCTATAAGACGTGCTTCCAGAACCTTCCAGGTGAGGACCAATATGAATTCTGCAGTCCACAGAACCTGAAAATGAAACTGGCATAAGGTAGGCAGTCTCAGCTGACCTTTCACCTGTCCCTGAACTAATGCAAGTTCAGAACGTGGGTGCCACAGGTGGAAGAAGTTAAGTGGTCCTAAGAGTCGAAAGGTCAGAGGAGCCAGGCTGACACAACTTATAGAAGGTGGAGGAAGTCGATCTTGTCAGCCTCAGCTGTGGTTGATTTTGATAACTCAAAGAGTTAACACATCCAAAACTAACGCAAGGGTGGGGAGAAAGACCACACCCCACGGGAGCGCAGAGCCAACTCGCGGGAGAAAAATCCTATTGGCATTGCGGAGGTAGGGAGCCAGCCTCTGGGCGCGGCCTGCAGGGTGCCCGCAACCGCCCGGGGAAGCGGGGGCAGGACGAGGCCGGAGGCAGTGTCCGCTCGCCCGGCAGCCGCCCGCAGCTGCAGAGAGCCCCGCCGCGTCTCCGCCCCGTGCGCCCTCCTCGGCCCGCAGACTCGCGCTGCGCTCCGCCGCTGACATGTGTGCCGCCCAGATGCCGCCCCTGGCGCACATCTTCCGAGGGACGTTCGTCCACTCCACCTGGGCCTGCCCCATGGAGGTGCTGCGGGATCACCTCCTCGGCGTGAGCGACAGCGGCAAAGTAAGCGTGCGCGGGGTCGGGCGCGCTCCGACGGGCGGGAGGACAGGTGCAGGGAACCTGGCGCGGTGCTCCGTGGAGCCCGGGGTTCGCTCGGTACGCGGGGAGCGCCGCGGCTCCGGAGTTGGACTTGAGTCTTTGGCTCTTGGGGAACGCAGAGAGAACCCTACCGTTAGGTTCGTGGGCTGGCTGGGGAGTTCTCAGAAGCCGGGAGCAGTCCGGGCTGCGGTGGAGTAGGGAGCAAGGGTATAACCACCCCCACCCCGCCTCCCGCTCCAATCTTAAGACACCGGCCATAAACTCTAACCTTGCTTCAGTCATCTTTGTTTCCAGCTCCTAGCACTATCCGAAAACAATGCCATAATTTATTGTGAAAGAAATAAGAGGAGGGATCATTGTATCGGTGTTGTTTAGCACGTCCAGAACATAGAATAAAAAGAACTGATTTCATTCACCCCATCATTCAACAGAGATAATATACTAACGATGCAGGCTTCACAACTTGTAATACTAGAAGGGATAGTCCGAAAGAAATATTTCATCCATCTCTTTTCTTTTCTTTCCTTCCTTCCTCTCTTCTCTCTAATACACACACGCGTGCACACACACACTCCATAGCCATTTGCATCAAAGCAAGCAGTTCCATTTTAAGGTTTAAAATGTCTTCTTTGAATGTATCTTTTACACTTCCTTTTCCAAGATCAGGATTTCTAAAAATGACACAGGTAACTAGATGTCTAATATTTACTGTTTCATACACACATATAGTGACTATATCAGCCATGGCCTGACCAGTTTGATAAGTGAAGCCATTCCATTTTTTAGAAGAAAAAATAATAAAATAAATATGGAGATGGGATATTTTTGAGCTGTTTTTTCCAACTACCAGTTTGGTTAGCAAAAGTACACATACTGTGATGTGTCAAGTTGAAGATACTATTCTTGACTAAGATGCTACTGAGTCGGTGACAGTTTTGAATCGTGATTCTTACATTTGGGGGTAACTAAACCCTGTTTTCTCATGGTGCTTTAAAAAATATTCTTTCTATGCACATTGAGAGAGCCTGTTTCCAAGGTGATAAAACTCTCAGAGCTCTCCCAAATGGGGAGATTCTGGTAAACCCTGAGACTGATGAACCCATGCTTGGAGACTTGGTCATCAAGTTTCAGGGAACTCAGGTTTGTGGCAAGTCCCAGGAAGCAAAGGAACGGGGATTGCTAAAGCGGTGTAAGATTAGAGGTGTTAGTTTAATCACAAGGACCTGTTCAACTCCTAGGTTTCTTTTATAAAATTAGTTTCCCATATCCAGAATTTTAATTAGTAGGTTAGCAGGCAACTGGCTTCAGCAGTGGAGAATAATAAGAAAAGGAAGTAATTCATCTAAAAAATTACCTTTTCTGGTGCTTGTACAGAAAAATAAGAGTGTCCTGAACATGCAATTAGTAGTTGAATCAGGGAGTTTATTTCTAACTAAAGATCATACTGAAGTTATAAATTTAGAAAACATGCCCTTCCCCCACAAGATCAAATTACTTAGGAATTGAATACAAAGGTGAGTTAGTCAGTTGCTGGAATGTATGGTGTAGATCTCTTGAACCAGTGAGTTGCGAACTGTTACCCTCTTCTCCTCCTAGGTACAAGGCAGTTGATGCCTGGCTGTGTTTAAAGAGAGGGCATGCCGTATATATTTCAAAACTTGACATCCCCCATTTTGAAATGGAGAATGTCTTGTTTTTAAGAGTTGCGGGGATAAATATTTATTTAAACATTTCAAGTTTAAAAAAAATTCTCTTGGAATAAATAAATATGTTGAATTATTATGATTTGTACATTTTTACTTTTAAGTTTTAGGAGCTCAAACCTTGGGATGAATTTAGAAATATCTAGGGGTGCTTGATAATATGCCGATTTCTGGGCATCATCCTCAGAGACTCTGAATCTGTAGACCAGAAAGTGGCATTCTAACAAGCATCCCAGGAGATTCAGACGCAGGTAGTGGGTGGACTGCATTTTGAATAACTGTAGCACATAGTTTCTGTGATGGAACAAGTTGTGTGAAGTACCAGGCTTACTTCTCCAATGCAAGCTCAGATCTGGGGTAGCATCTCAGAGAGAGGGCACAGAGCTTACTCTGTCCTCCCTGACCTCCCTTTTAGCCTTCATTACTCATTTTGTATAACTTCATTTAGGCCCAGAGAACGCTAATGGCTAACTGCTCTTAATACATTAAATTAAAGCTCATTCAAAATCAGGTTAATTGAAAGAAATTATCTAGCCAACTTTGATATTAAGCAAAATAGAGTCTTTCTGCTCAAGTAGCAGGTAGCTTTAAAGAATATAGACTCTAACATGTTTAATTCATTTGCAAATATTTAATCTTGAGATACTGCATGCTCAGATATCACTAAGTTGCCTGATTCTTCCCACATACGTCAGGGTCAGGGTGACAGTAAAGATGCAAAAAGATGTGTTGGACCTTTTAATGCACACTTACCCAGAAGCAAGAATGAGGAAGAGATTCATTTTGGGGTAGTGCCCTGGGGGGGCAGGAGCAAGTCCAGTGGAGTGATAGAGACCTGGGTTGGGGTCAGAGTCTCTACCACTTACCTGCGCTGAGATGATGGGTGAGACCTAACCTGCCTGAGCCTCTGTTTCCTCATTTGTAAAGTCAGATTTCCTTTTGCTATATATTAAATGAGATAATGTATGAAAACGCCTGGCACTTAGTGGATACTTAACATGTACCAGGTTCATTCTATTCCCTTTCTTCCCTTTGCCTCTGAGCACATCCTTAACCTCTTGCTCACTGTGACATTTTTGCATGTTTTCACATGGTGGCACCCAGGCATGCCAAGTGGTAGAGAAGGAAGCCATGGCCTGTGGCCTGTGATGAACTGTGTGGGGTGGTTGCAGAATCTTAGCTCTTTATTCTCACTGCTTATGTCATTGATCCCCTGGGACCCAAAGATGCACCTGGGAAGAAAGATCTAAGAAGCATTTGCTGCCAGATTCGCTAGGATGCTATTTTCAGTATCTCTTTTAGACTTCACAGTGCCATTATTCCCACTAACAGATGACGAATTGAGACTTGAGAAGTCATGCATTCAGATAATGGTTGTGGTATAGTTGGATTTTAATTAGTATGGGCCAAAGGCTATGTTCTCTTTACTGTAGCTGACTGCTTCTCTAGGGCACAGTCCTGGACCTCAAAGAATCTGTACTTTGGCAAGGGAGCTAAGACTTGTAGCTGTAATGAAGTGGACTAATTCCTGAGCCAAACACTGGGTGAGCCTGGAGATAAACTGATGAACAAAGTACACAAATACTGCCCTGTCCTCGTGAGATTGATGATCTAGTGATGCATTAACAGAATCTGCCATGACCTATCAGAACTTGAACGAGTTAAAGGAAGCCTTTCCCTAGTGTGAAGTGACATTGAAATTGTGATGTGAACAATGGGAAGTTAAGTAGGTATATTAGTCCATTTTCATGCTGCTGACAAAAATATACCCAAGACTGGGAAGAAAAAGAGGTTTAATTGAACTTACAGTTTCACATGGCCGGGGAGCCTCAGAATCACGGTGGGAGGTGAAAGGCACATCTTACATGGTGGCAGCAAGAGTAAATGAGGAAGATGCAAAAGTGGAAACCACTAAACCCATCAGATCTTGTGGGATTTATTCACTACCATGAGAACAGTATGAGGGGAAACTGCCCCCATAATTCAAGTTATCTCCCACTGGGTCCCTCCCACAACATGTGGGAATTATGGAAGTACAATTCAAGAGGAGATTTGGGTGGAGGCACAGCCAAATCATATCAGTAGGTAAGGTGGACAGGATTGGAAGTAAAGAAGAGCCTTCTAGGTTGGGAGAACTGCCTGTGCAAAGGTCCTGGGGTAGGAAGGAAGGAAACAGCCAAAGTAGTTAGAGTCCAAAGGTTAAGGAGAAGGCTAACACAGGATAAGGCAGGACAGGTAGGCAGGGCTACATTATGGAGAGCATCGGTGATGGTGGGATTGTGTCATGATTCTATTCTGTGGTTTATAAAGGTCATTCTAACTTCAGGATAAATGCATTGAAAAGAAGTTGAGTGCAGGCAAGGAGGTCAGATAGGAACCTGTTGCAGTATTTCGGTAAAATGGAATGTGGTTTAGATGACAGAGGTAGTGTAGTAATCAACTGAGGCATGAACTCCTAAGAGGTAATATGTCACTTACTACCTATGTGAATTTGATCCAGTTCCTTACTATTTGGGTCTCCAAGTTTCTTTTTGCATAAAATAATTACTATGATCTACCTAATGGGGTTGTTGAAAGGATAAAATGGATTAATAAGTGTGAAATATATAGAATAATGCCTGGCATGTAGTACATGTCCATTAGACTTGAGTAATTATTGTCAGCAATGAAGATGGAGAGAGGTGGACAGAATCAGCAGCTATTTAGATCAAGTTGACTGGATTTGATGATAGCTTGTGTATGTAGGGCTGGAAGGCAAGTGCATCAAGAGTGATTGGAAAGTGTATGTAAATGTGTGTAAATAGTACAGTGGGGCACAAGTTGACCAGTGATAGGAAAAGTGTCTTGAAGGAAGTGGTAGTTGAACTGGACCTGTTAGAACTTGAACATGCAAAAGAGGATTATATAGCCCTGGTGAAAAAAGTGAGCCAGTGTTCTTCAGTTCTGAAGACTGCTGGGAGGAGAAAACTTCTTTCTCACCTGAAACTACCAGAAGTTCTCTCAGTCCGAATCACAAATCCTAGTGGTTCTGTATCATCCTTTCCTCCACCTTGCTGCCAAGCTCAGCAACTCAAAATACGTCCTTGGTCCTGAGAAAGGAAATTGGGCTAAGCCATCCCTTCTGCGGCTGCTGATTAGGAGCTTGGCTTTCATCAGAAAGATGCTTCACTCCCAATTATTACAGGATCATCTTGCGGATTCTCATTTTCTAGAAGGCTGATTGCTTATTCAAAATGTTTATGGCAAACACTGTTGGCTACCCACTCACCAGTCATGACCTCTTTTTCCTTATTAACACCTGAATTAGATCAGCCCGTAATAAACTTGGCCCATGGGTACATCATGGTATAAGCCTGTCATGGTAATCCTATCTCCATTTACCAGATACTTATTCTTCCAACTTCCTGGTAGCTGAGGGGGGCCAGTGATGACATTCTGGCATAAGAAAGTTTGTTCAGAAGCTTCTAGGATTTGGGAAGAGAGGCCCTGCCCTTTTTGGATACTCTCATATCAAGAAAGGATTCTTGGAACGGCTGCTGCCACCATGTGAGACTGTGCGGAAAAGGTTAGGGGATTTCAGAGACAGCAACCTGGTCTCTAGCATCACTGACCAGCTGAGCCACCCCTGGAACTCTCCACCATCAGACTTTGTTGTTGTTGTTGAGATGGAGTTTTGCTCTTGTCATCCAGGCTGGAATGCAATGGTGCAATCTCGGCTCACTGCAACCTCTCCCTCCCGGGTTCAAGCAATTATCCTGCCTCAGCCTCTGAGTAGCTAAGATTACAGGCACCCATCACCACCCCTGGCAATTTTTTTGTATTTCTAGTACAGATGGGGTTTTGCCGTGTTGAGCAGGCTGGTCTCAAACCCTTGACTTCAGGTGATCCACCCACCTTGGCCTCCCAAAGTGATGGGATTACAGTTGTGAGCCACCACGCCCAGCCCAGACTTCTTTTGTGAAATAATGAAATGTCTTTATTGTCTAAATCTCTGTTAGTTGGGTATTGTTCATTGCAGCTCAATGCACCCCATTACTACACTGCTTTCCAGAGAACAATATTTTATACTTTACAATAATAACTGCCTTCTGCTTCTTCTCCTTATTGGCCTTTCCAGGCACCCATATCAGTGGTCAAGCCCAGCCAGTTTTCCTGTGGGATATCTGTGCATATTCACTTCCATTGCCTCCATCCAGCCCTTTACTGTCTCTTAGCTAAAACATAACAGGAGACCCTTAACTGTTTTCTCTCTCTCGTTCTAATATTTCCCCCACATTACCGACAATTGTTTTCTTGGAACATGGGTAGTATCATGTGTCTCCTCTTCTATAACCATCTATGGCTCACTACTCTTGCCTCTAAGGTCCAAATGTTCCAGAAGATGTTCTAAACATGATATTATGTGACCCCAACCTGTTCTCTAATTCTTTCTATTGCTTCTTTTCTCTGTCTGGGAAGTGGGAATAGGATTACCATGACTGGTTTACGCCATGTTGTATCCATGAGCCAAGAGATGTCTATCCATGCAAATTTCTCCCTGTTTTCCAGCACATCATGTCCTTTTATGCCTCCACATTGTTGGCACCAATTTCTCAGCCTGGAATAGTCCTCCTTTTTATATCTCATATCAAGAGTCCTCCTTTTTATATCTCATATCATTTCTATTTTACTTCTATCAAAATGAAATCTTGCTCTTCTTTTAAGGCCCAGCTCTGATGTTCTCTTTTTCACAAAGGCTTTTTGACCACCATTCCCAGGTAGAAATAAATTGCCCCTTCCTCCGTTCTTCCACAAAACTTTTCATGTATTTCAAATCAGTATTTTACAGGCAGTTAAGAACATGACGTCTAGAGTCAGATTATGTGAATTCAAATCGCAACTCTGCCACTTATGTGGACAAACTTTCTGACATAGCTGAGCCTCAGCATCTTCATTTAAAAATGTGGATCAATAGCACCTTTATAGAGTTGTGAGACAAGTGAGAGAGTGTATTATTATTTTTCTTTCTCTGTAGTAATTATTTCAATTTGCCTTTGATTATACTTAGCTTTATAGAATGTTCTCACTCACTGAAGTGATTTAAAGTTTTTAGAAAAAGAGAGGTGAACTGGAGAGAAGGTAATACTTACTAAGTCATACTGTATGTCAGACACTCTGCTAAATCCCTTACAAATCAACAACCTTGAGACAAGGTAGGAATATCATCATCATCATCATCATCATCATCATCATCATCTCTACTTTACAAATGAGGAAATGGAGGCTCAGAGAGTTACTTGGCTGCAGTCACAGCCAGTAAGTGGCAAAGGCAAGACGCAGACCCATGCCCATATGATGCCCAAGGTCCATGCTCACCAGGAGTCCCTGCTATCTTCTGTCATGGGGAGGGCCAAAACTCTATTGTCCTTAAGGCCCCTTCAACATTGTCATGTTGATTTAGACAAAGTAGGTGGTCAGTAAAGTGTGTTGAATGTGATGTGTAATACAAAGACACTTACGTGTGATATGTAAAATACAGTTCTCTTTTCAGAGGGATTTTCTGAAAACATGACTTGCCTTGCTTTTTGAGACTTGGAAGCAATACTGCTGGGCTTGACTGGAGTTTGCCCCCTTCTGGTTGTGTAAAGCTGTCTATTAATTTCTGGAATTTCCTGGCAGTCCTGATTAATTTGGCATCTGGCTGTGGGTGTGTGGGTGTTGGTGTGCCTGACACATGGCTGAACGTCCAGGAGGTTCTGACAGATGCAGAAATAGTGGGCAGTATCTCTTGCAGGCCTGCTGCAAGCCCACCAGGCATTAATCTGATTATTTAGGGATGAAGACCAGGTGGACTTCTCTCACTTGCAAGAGGAGAAATCCAATCGATCAATCTGTCTTTCTGTAGAAAGGATTTAAGTCAGTTGCAAAGGGCACAGGCAAATACTGATGCTTTTACACATTTAAAGGGAGAAGGAAGTCAGTCATTAACATAAAACAGAGCTTGGAATTAGATTTAAAGTGCTTCATGCAATGACCTACACTCTTACTGGCCTCCGACTTTTCAAGGTGCCAGTTGGGAAAGGCACATTATCTGTTACTGAGTCGACAGTATGTATACTAAAGCAATTGCTCAAAAAGAGCACATCTGTTTTGGTGCTGAGTTCAGACTGGAACTTCTCTTACATGAACATTGTGCCTTATAATTATGCTAAACAAGTTTCTTACACAAGGTAGAATTTCATAGAATTGGCTCTTTTGAGTACCTTTAATGCAAGCTGAAGATGTGACAAAAGAAGGATGCATAACACTCTACTGTAGGGAGGAGGCTGTGGGAGGGGCAGGGGAAGGTTGTCCAGGTAGCCAAGTCTTGGCTAATCTGAGCTAATCTGGAGATAGACTTCAGAATGTTAGAAGGGTGGCAAGACCACCTGTCTGCAAGGCAATCCTCCTAAGAGTGGTTCTTTCAGTTGAGCCCCTCCCCTCCCCTCCTCACCTCTATCCTTATTTATTTATTTTTTTGAGACTGAGTCTTGCTCTGTTGCCCAGGCTGGAGTGCAATGGTGTGATCTCAGCTCACTGCAACCTCTGCCCCCAGGGTTCTAGCAATTCTCCTACCTCAGCCTTCTGAGTATGTGGGACTACAGGCGCCTACCACCATGCCCGGCTAATTTTTTTGTATTTTTAGTAGAGACAGGGTTTCACCATGTTGACCAGGCTGGTCTTGAACTCCTGACCTCAGATGATCCACCTGCCTCGGCCTCCTAAAATGCTAGGATTACAGTCATAAGCCACCACGCCGTGCCTCAGTGGAGGTTTTAATGAACACCAAGGGGTGGGAGCCTAAGTGGTTCTTTTGAGCAAAGCCTGGAGTGCAACTATTTTGTGTCACCAATAAAATGCAGACCCACACACATTTGCTTATAATCCAGCGTTGAAGATGTTCAGGAGCCTAACAAGAGACTATTCAATAATTTCAAATAATTCACATTGGTGGGAAATACTCTTATCTCATTAGAAAGTGGGATGGTTTTGAGGCTGCTTGGCTTGTTTTCCATTTTGCTTGTGTTCAAGCCATTCCTTATGTATGTTTCACTCCAAGTACCATCTTCAAAATCTTTTTATTACTTTTCTATTCCAAAGTGACCTCTTCCTATTTTTGATCTCTCTCTTTTTGCAAATGTAAGCAAGCTTTCTTTGACGTCTCTCTTATTGTCTGTTTATAGAGTACTTACATACATTTGCTGACCATGTAACTTGCTTGGTCAGCAAATGTATCTAAGTACTCTAATATTAATTAGTTATTAAATTCCAACTAAGTTCCTAGTCACATAAAATATTAAAATATTAATATTGTAATTCCAACTGATTATAAGTTCCTAGTCACATAAGAAAAAAAGTAGAAAATATCTAATACTTTATAGCAAGCACAAGATCTTGCAAATGGTATAGGTGCTCAGTAAATATTTGTTAACTGAATGAATACTACCAAAAATTATAGCAGCTGTAGCACAATTTGTCTTAGTCTTTGCTGAGAATATTTCAAAAATGCACTTTTGTGTACTGTGTCTCAAGAGTGATTTTCATTGCACAAAATACAGATGTTCGGAAGTTGTTTTTTCTAGTGATGAAATCCATTCTGGTTTGAAAATATTACTTTTTAAGAGGTTTTTGTTTTAACTAAAACACAAGAATTGGGGATTACTCTTTTGCATTCTACTACCTGCATTATGTCTGTCTTAGTCCATTTGTTTTGCTATAAAGGAATACTTGAGACTGGGTAATTTTTAGAGAAGAGGATTATTTGGCTCATGGTTCTGCAAGCTGTACAAGAAACACATTGGCAGCATCTGCTTCTGGTGAGGGCTTCAGGCTGCTTCCACTCCCAGCTGAAGGTGACGGGGAGTCGGCGTGTGTGGATAACACAGCGAGAGCTGAAGCAACAGAGGGAGAGAGGAGGTCCAGGCTCCTTTAGAGCTCTAATAGAGCAAGAGGACTCCCTCATTACTGTGAAGGTGGCATCAGGTTGTTCATGAGAGATCTGCCCCCATGACCTAAACACCCCCTACTGATCCCCACCTCCAGCATTGGGGATCAAATTTCAGCATGAGATTTGCAGGAGACAAACATCCAAACTATAGCAATACCTTCAATTACTCTTTCTACAATAGCACTCACTATTTAATATACTAAAGACCTGCTACATGTTGAATATACTAAAGAACTGGATTCTGTGGCTCATGACTCAGTTATAAGCAGTACATTCAAACCATAGTGAAATACGGATTCACCATTGAAAACAAAATACTCAAGGTAAAGGCTTGTGCTTCAAAATTATTCAATCATAGGGAACACAAAGCACAGAGAAATTAAGTACCTTGCCTAATGGGATACAGCCAGGAAGGAATGGAATTGAGATTTGAATCCAGCTCTGTTTTCTCTCCAGCATTTATTATGTCTCTGGACTTAATTTAAAGATTCTTGTCACCATTTCAGCCACCTGAGCACTTAACTTTCTTTCTCAGTCCTGCCTCCTTCATTGGTGTGCCTTTGAATTCCTGAGAGAAAACCCACCCTTTATTCTGCAGCCTTGTCCCAAATGTCCACTGTGTCCTCTTACTCACTTCCTAGTTCTTTCTCCATTGAAATTGTACCATCTTTTTCTTGGTCTTTCCTTTCAGTGTTGTTTGTTGCTCTTATCAGTAAAACTATTTTTATGCCTTGATTCCCAGTACCTCAGAACTCAAGCAAACTTTGGAAGTCCCCCTAAATCCACAGTCTTCTCCAAACAATGCAAAAATGGTGGCACTTAAACTAACCTAACCAATATGCATAACTCTGAATTTAGAAAACTGGCTGGAGGAAGATACACATGTGCTTTACAAAAAAGTTGGTAAGAGGTGTTTTGACTGATTGAGATAGATTCAAAGGGGGCATCAGATTCTTCTTATCCTGCTTTTCTTTAAGAGTTTTCCATTAAGCTCTACTCCTTTTCTCCCACACTCCACTCCCACTCCTGCTCCCGTGATTGGTGCAATGTCTGCATATGGATTTTTCTATGGAGGGCTTCATAGCTTTCATCTGATCTCAAAAGGTAAGTAACCTCAAAATGTCAAAAACCTCTATATTAGCTAATCTTGCATCTCAAGTAGAACTCTTTTATCTGTACAACATCCTTGTTTGGCTTTCAATTTAAATGCTTTCAGTGATTAGTAGGCCAAATATATATTTATTTATCGGACAAACTGGGTGCTATTAATGTCACTTTTGTTTTTCATTTACCAAATTTTAAGAGAAGGAGTTTGAGTCCTACCTACCACAATTATTGAAAAGTCAACTATCAGTCATTTGGGGACCTCTTTTTCTTTTCCTCCTACTTTATAAAGATTCCTGGAGACTTTCATGATCCAAGCCTTCATTCATTCCTGGATATGGATTGTTTATTGTGGTATAGGTACTGTTCTTATTAGGGGCTACAGTGGTGAACAAGGCAAAGCCACCGCCTTCATGGAACTTCCCTTCAGTTTTGAAAAGAGTCTTCCAGATGTGCAGTTCTTAAAATGAGTACAACCCCTTATCACTAAGTCCACAGTGGCTGCTGTTGCCCCTGTTCCTTGTGTCCACATGATGCTGCATTTGGGTGCTGAGTAACTGCCATCACTCCCTGTCCTGTCCAGGCTGGACGGGACCTTCCCAAGGGCAGTTTAGTGGCTACTCCACACCTGGTGCTCAGTTTGTTCTAGAACAATTTATATAGACAGCTGTGGCTACATTGGTCTTGATATCTCGCTTCGCCTCTAGGAAGAAGAGCAATGTTTCATTCTTTCCTGGTGGATCTAAGACACTAAAAAACAAAGTACAACATAAATTCTCCTAGGGCATGTTCTCACTTATAAGTAGAAGCTAAATATTAAGTACTCATGGACATAATGATGGTAATAATAGAAACTGGAGCCTACTAAAGGGGAGAAGGAGGGAGGGGGGCAAGGACTGAAAAACTAACCACCAGGTACTATGCCCAGTATCTGAGCAACAGGATCATTTGTACTCCAGACTTCCAGTGTACCCAGATGACAAAGATGCACATATACTCCCTGAATCTAAAGTAAAAGTTGAAAAAAAAAATGAATTCTCAATTGGTCACTCAAGTACATTTAAAATATGATTTTAGAAGTTTGATCAATTAATATATTAGCAACATGTCTCATATTAAGCAGTTGTGGATTAAAATACTCTATAACATGATTAAAAAGGAATATAATTTGTGTGTAAGTCATCTTTATACGTTGCATTTGGCTTCTTGCCTATGATACTGAATTATAAACTCCTAGACAAAAGGCACATTGATGATATTGACCATATTAACAACAATAATACTATTAAACATTTATTGAACACTTGTTATGTGCTAAGCCCTGTGCTGAATGCTTTACGTGAATTATATGTCAGTAATTCTCATGATGACTTTGTGAGCTAAAACTGTTTTCCTTATTGATAAGGAAATTGAAGCTCAAGAGTATTGATTCTAACCCTGAAGTAAAAATGTGATGACTAAATAGCATGAGTTTTTTACTCCTCGAGTCATCATGTAGCAATTTTGTTTGAGACAGTCAAGAAACAGAGTTAGAAATAGCTTTCCTTACTTAAGTTGTTAGTACAGCTTCAATTCCTAAGACTATAGGTAAAGATAGACTCATCTCTTCTGATGCATTTTCTTTTCTTTTCTTTTTTCTTTTTTGAGACGAAGTTTCACTCTTGTTTCCCAGACTGGAGTGCAATGGCGCGATCTTGGCTTACTGCAACCTCCACCTCCTGGGTTCATGTGATTCTCCTGCCTCAGCCTCCCGAGTAGCTGGGATACCACGCCTGGCTAATTTGTATTTTTAGTAGTTATGGGGTTTCACTATGTTGGTCAGGCTGATCTTGAACTCCTGATCTCAGGTGATCCACTCACTTCAGCCTCCCAAAGTACTGGGATTAGAGGCATGAGCTACCATGCCTGGCCTTCTGATGCATTCTCTAAGATTAAGCACTAAATATTGACTATCTCACAAAAGATTTTGCTTCACACCTGTCTTTGACCTTGTTTCATACCTTCCAAAAAGCTTCACCCTTTAGTGAAAACATGATTTAGTTGACTTTATCACATGAACTTATTAACTCAAAAGAATGAATTATGTTTTTCAATTTAACTTCTATTTGAGATCTGTTTTTCAAAACCTTTTTGACTATTGAGGTTGGTGTCTCTGCTTGTGAAATGCAGTTTTCTTCCTATAAATTAGTCACTCATGCATTATTACCTGAAACCATTTTACCATCCTCACCTCTCATGTTTTCTCTTGCTGTCAGGGTCCTGTTCAGGTTCATATCACTATGGGAACTATTGCTATGGTCACAATGCTCTCTTTTTATCATATAACTGATTTTTAAAAATTATTTTGCTAGAACAAATCTTTATTAGCAAACCCCACCTTAAAACCCACTGTGTCAGTGTCAGTTTATTTACAGGCCATTGATTCATGAATTAAAAAAAAAAAAAATTGAAGGCCAAAGCAATCACAAGGTAATTATAATTTAAAGTGAGTTCTTCTAAACTTACATATAATGATACAAAAATTTTTAAATTCCAAGATTCTGCAGAAGCTTAAATGGAAAAATAAAGTGCATCATAAGATCATACATCCCTTCACCCTCACATGTGTACACCCCTGTACACTTGTATATAAAACACAGTTCTGGAAGAAAGATATTAAAATTAAGAACTTAAATAATTACTTTTGTAGAGTAGGAATGGAGAGTTGGGGCTATGGAGGATAATTTTTATTTTTGTATTGCCAGTTTTAAACATTTTTGTATTGAGAGAGAGGGATGTCTGGCTTCCGAGTGGTAACCTTTGTTGCGCCAGCGACGCAAAAAGAGAATTAAGTATGGGTGATGTTGAGAAAGGCAAGAGGATTCTTATTCAAAAGTATTCCCAGTGCCACGCCGTGGAAAAGGGAGGCAAGCACAAGACTGGGCCTCATCTCCATGGTATCTTTGGGCGGAAGACAGGTCAGGCCACTGGATTCTCTTACACTGATGCCAATAAGAACAAAGGCATCACCTGGGGAGAGGATACACTGATGGAGTATTTGGAGAATCCCAAGAAGTACATCCCAAGAACAAAAATGATCTTTGCTGGCATTAAGAAGAAGGGAGAAAGGGTAGACTTGATAGCTTATCTCAAAAAAGCTACTAATGCGTAATAATAATTGGCCACTGCCTTATTTATTATAAAACAAATGTCTCATGACTTTTTTATGTGTACCATACTTTAATAGATCTCATACACCAGAATTTACATCATGAATGACTGACAGAATATTTTGTTGGGCAGTCCTGGTTTAAAACTAAGACTA
>CAUYQU010012061.1:0-16133 GCA_963574635.1 Cheracebus regulus
GTGATACTGAGAAAAATGTATGTTTTGTGGATTTGGGGAGGAGAGTTCTGTAAATATTTGTTAAGTCTAGTTGTTCCAGGTCTGAGTTCAAGTCCTGGATATCCTTGTTAATTTTCTATCTTGTTGATCTGTCTAATATTATTAAAATGACCATACTACCCAAAACAATCTACAGATTCAATATAATTCCTATAAAACAACCAGTGTCATTTTTCACAGAATTGAAAAAATCGAAATTCATATAAAACAAAAAAAATCCTGAATAGCTAAAGCACTACTAAAAAATAATAAATCTGGAGACCTCACATTGCTTGACTTCAAATTAAACTACAAGGCTATAGTAACTAAGAAAGTATGGTACTGGTATATAAATAGTCACAAAGATCGATGAAACAGAATAAAGAACCCAGAAATAAAACCACATGCCTATAAGAAACTGATCTTCAATAAAGTAGATAAAAGTAAACAATGGGAAAAGGACACCTTATTAAATAAACTGTCCTGTGAAAAATGGCTAGCCATATGCAGAAGAATAAAAGTGCATCCCTATCTCTCAGCATATATAAAAATTAAATCAAGATAGTTTAAAGACCAAAATATATAACCTGAAGCTATAAAATTCTTAGAAAAACACTTAGGAAAAAGTCTTCCAGACATCAGCCTAGGCAAAGAACTTATGATGAAGATTCCAAAACAATTTCAACAAGACCTAAAATAGACAAATGATACTTAATCAAATTAAAAAGCTTTGGAACAGCAAAAGGAATAACAAACAAAATCAACAGACAATCTATGGAGTAGGAGAAAATATTTAGAAATTATGCTTCTGAGAAAGGATTAATACATAAAATATAGAAATAACTAAAATGACTCAACAAGACAAAAATGAACAACTCCAATAAAAACTGGGCAAAGGACATGAACATATATTTTTCCAAGGAAGAAATACAAGTAGATAGAAAACACATGAAAAAATGCTAAACACTAGTTATCAGAGAAATGAAAATTAAAACTACACCAATATACCATTTTACATCAGTCAGTATGACTTATATTAAAATGTCAAAAAAAAAAAAAAAACTACTGAGGGTGGCATCGATGCTGAGAAAAGGGACACTCATGCATTGTTGGTAGGGAAGATGAATTAGTTTAACCTCTATGGAAAGCAGAATGGAGATGTTTCAAAGAACTAAAAATAGAATTACTATTCATCCCAGCAATCTTATTACTGAGTATCTACCCAAAGGGAAAAAAATCATTATATCAAAAAAGACATGTGCATTCATATGCTTATCACAGCACCATTTACAATAGCAAAGCCATGGAACCAACCTAAGTGTTCACCAACAGTAGATTGGATAAAGAAAATGTGGAATATATACATGATAGAATACTGCACAGTCATGAAAATGAACAAAATCATGTCCTTTGAAGCAACATGGATTGAGTTGGAAGCCATTACTCTAAATGAACACACGCATGTTCTCACTTATAAGTGGGAGCTAAACAAAAGTTACATATGAACATAAAGATAAGAAACAAACTTTGTGGCCACCAAAGAAGAGAGGGTGGAGGGATAGTTAAAAATTATCTACTTGGTACAGGTGTACAATATTTGGATGATGGATACAT
The DNA here is from genome assembly GCA_963574635.1 of Cheracebus regulus. NCBI lineage: Eukaryota > Metazoa > Chordata > Mammalia > Primates > Pitheciidae > Cheracebus > Cheracebus regulus. The sequence goes on from CAUYQU010012061.1 coordinate 1,633, forward strand.
TAGAAGCCCAATCCCCACCATTATACATGCAATAACCATGTAACAAGCATATGTACACAGGATTTAAAATAAAAAATATAAAAAGAGAAGACTCAAACTAATAAAATCAGAAATGAGAAATGACACATTACAACTGATACTACAGAAATACACACTATCATAATAGATTACTGTAAACAATTATATGCCAATATACTGGATAACCTAGAAGAAATGAGTAAATTTCTAGAGAAATACAACCTATTAAGACTAAAACATAAATAAATAAAAAATCTGAACTTACCAATAATGAGTAAGGAGATTGAATTAGTAATAAAAAACCTCCCAATAGAGAAAAGCCCAAGACATGAAAACTTTAGTGCTGAATTCTACCAAATATTTAAAGAACTAATACGAATTCTTTAAAACTCTTTTAAAAAACCAAGGACTAAATACTTTTAAACTCATTTTATGAGGTCTGCATTACCCTGATACAAAATCTAGACAAAGAGGCTGCAAGAAAAGAAAACTACAGATTAATATTCCTGATGAAAATAGATGTAAAACTTCTTAACAAAAGTATAGCAAAACAAATTAGAAGCATATTAAAAGGATCATAAAGGATATCCTTCAGATACAAAGATGTTTCAACATATGTAAATCAGTAAATGTGATCGAACACTTTAAAACAATGAAAGGCAAACATTATGTGATTATGTCAATATACACAGAAAAAAATTTCAAAATTTAATATTCTTTTACAATAAAATAGCTCATCAATGAAAAAGTACAGAAGGAATGTACCTAAAGATAATAATAGCCATATATGAGAATTACACAGCTAACATTATACTCAATGTTGAATACCTGAAAGGTTTTTCTGTAAGATCAGTAACAAGACAAGGTTGCTCACTCTAGTCACTTCTTTAAATATAGTAGTGGAGGTTTTAGCCAGATAAGCAAGAAAATATATAAATGACATATAAATAGAAATGTAAGAAATAAAATAATCTCTGCAGATTACATAATCTTATATACAAAAAACCCTCAAGACTCTACAAAAACTGTTAGAAATAATTAATATATTTATTAAAGTAGTAGGGTAAAAACCAACATGCAAAATAAGTACTGTTTGTATGCATTAGCAATGAACTATCTGAAAAAGAATTTAATAATACAATTCCAAATACAACAGTCTCCAAAAATAGAGACAAAAATTAACCAAAGAGGTAAAAGATCTGTACACTTAGTACTATAAAACTTTGATGAAAAGAAATGAAGACACATATCAGTGGAAAGATATCCCATGTTTATGAATTAAAAATAAAAATATTGCTAAAATATGCATACTACCCACAGATATTTATAGATTAAATGCAATTTCTATTTATTCTAATGGGTTTTTTTTTTAACGGAAATAGAATAAACAATCCTAAATTTCACATGGAACAACAAAAGGCCCCAAATAACTAAAGCAAGCTTGTACTAAAAGAACCAATATTGTGATATCACATTACCTGATATGAAAATATACTACAAAGCTGTAGCAACAAAATAGTATGATAATGAAATATAAAAACATATATTTGACCAATGGAAAAAAATGATTCAGAAATAAATTCATTTATGTGTGTTCAATTGATCTTCAGCCAACGTTTTAGGAAGACACAATACAGAAAAGGCAGTTTCTTTAATTCATGGTAGTGGGAAAACTGGATATTACTATTTAGGAGAATAAACTTAGACCATTGTCTTATACCATGTGTAGAAATCAACTCACAATAGGCTAAAGATTTAATGAAATACCTGAAAAAGTAAAACCATCATAAGAAAATAGAGCAGGAAACCACTATGATATGTGTATACGCAATGATTTGAATATGACACCAAAACCACAGGCCACAAAAGCAAAAATAGACAAATTAGATAGCATCAAGCTAGAACAAAAGAAAAAAATTAACACAGTGAAGAGTAAACCTATGGAATGGGAAAAATTGCAAATCATACATCTGAAACAAGGTTAATATCCAAAATATACATGAAACATAATAGCAAGAAAACAAATAATCCAATAAATGAATGGACAAAAGACCTTAATCTACATTTCTTGAAAGAAGACATACAAATGGCATACAAATGGCCAAAAGATATGTGAAAATATGCCTAATATCATTAATAATCAAGGAAATGCAAATAAAAAAATCACCTTAAACCTGTTAGAATGGCTTTTATTTAAAAAAAATAAAGATAAGTATTGGTGAGTATGTGGTGTAAAGGGAACCCTAGTATACTATTAATGGAAATGTAAATTGTTAAAGCCATTATATATTATTCAGATTCCCCAAAAGACAAAAACGGAGCTACTATATGATTCAGAGTTCCATTTCTTTGTAAATATCCAGAGGAAATAAAATTTTAATTTCAAAAAGTTGTCTTTATTCTCATGTTTATTGCAGCATTATTCATGACAGCCAAGATATGAAAACAATCTGTGCCCATAAATGGACAAATGGATAAAGACTATGTAATACACACACACACACACACACACACATACACACACACATGCACACACAAACACATAAAGGAAATATAATTCAACCTTCAAAAAGAACATCCGGCCATTAGTGAAAATGTGAATGGACCTGGAGGACATTATGCTACAAAAAATAAGCCAGGAAGAGAAAGACAAATACAGGATAGTCTCACTTATACATGGAATCTGAAAAGGTTGAACTCATAGAAGCAGTAACTAGAATGATTATCAGGGGCTGTAGGATGGGGAAATTTGTGTGATGTTGGTCAAAAGGTATAAAGTTTCAGATATGAAAGATGAATATAGTCTGAACATCTAATGAGCAATATGTTGAGCATAGTTGATAATACTGTATTATGTACTTGAAATTTACTAACACAGTAGATCTTATGTGTTCTCAACACAAAAGTATGGTAACTATGTGATGTACATCTTAAGTATATTTTTTGTAATTACTTAAATATATATATATATAATTCAAAACATGATCTACACCTTAAATGTATACAATTTTTATTTTTCAATTACACATGAATAGAGTTGACAAAATATAAAAAACCTTATTCTTCCACTTAAAATAGCACAGACATAATTTATATACACATATAGTCATATTTTAATGGAACAATTATACATACATATGTTTTTGATATATACTATCATACTGTACCTGATATTCTACACTTTTCTTTTTCCACATTACAGTTATGCTTTTCACTCCTTATTCAGTACTCTATTGTTTGTATTATTACACTTTCTCAATCATTGTGGCATATTTTTTTCTGTAGAGTCCTAATCATGCAATATGTAAACCAAATGGTCAATGTGTATGTAATTTTGCTAGATAATGCCGTATTTCTATTCACAGAAAATATACATATTATGTTTCCAATAGCAGTTTGTGAGAATATATTTGCCTCCACAGTCTCAGACATATAGGTATCAAAATTGTAAACCTTTGTCAGCCTAATAGGTGAGAAATAGTATCATGTAGTTTTGTTTTGCTGTTCTCTTTTTATAGCCAGTGTTACGCATCTTTTCATATGTTTAAAGGCCATTTGCATTTGTTTTTCTGTGATAAGCTTGTTCACAGCTCTTTACCACGTTTCTACAAGGTTGTTGGTCTCTTCTCTATTTTAACAAGCTTTTACAACTTAGAAGTATTAACTCTTTGAAGGTGATATAAACCGTAAATATTTTCCAAAGTCTGTCATTTGTTTTTCCACATTGCTCAGAGTATTTATAGTTTTTAAAAAATTATTTTTATTTTTAAAATGTAATTTAATAAATATATTAATATTTGCTCTTCATATTTCTTTATTCTGAATAATAAGTAGAAAAGTTTCTCTATTTGGAGATGATAGAATAATTCATTTATGTTTTAATTGTATATCATAGGGTTTAATTATTTTTATTATTTTAAATCTCAGATTTATTTTAAATCTTTCTTGTTGTATAACAAAAAAAGGATAAATCCAATTTCTCTTTCTTCCATATGGCTATTCAGTATCCAGATGTGCTTTTTTAACAAATCCATCATTACTCCATTGATTTGAGAACATACAGTAAATTTCCATTAGAAAATAGGCTTGTTTATTGATTTTATAGTTATCATTCATAATGAAACAAGTTTTGTTTCAGCATTTTAAGAATGAAATATAAAAGCATTCAAACCAGAAAGAAAGATGTTAAATTACTTCTACTAGCAAATGACATAATCTTATATATAGAAAACCCTGATAACTTTACCAAAAAACTGTTGGAACAAAAATTAGTAAAGTTGCAGGATACAAAATAGATGTACAATAATCTTTTACATTTCTATACACTACCAATATTAATTGTGAAATTAACAATATTGAAAGAAGACATTTTTTAAAATCACATTTTACAATGGTATAAAAAAGAATGAAATAATTCAGAATAAATTTAACCATCATGGTGAAAATTCTGTACACTGAAAACTGTATGATATTGATTAAGGAAACTGAAGAAGACACAAATAAATTGAAAGCTATTCTCTGCTCATAAATTGGAAAATTTAATATTGCTCAAATATCCATAATACTCAAAGCAATCTGAAGTCAATACAATCATTATCAAACTTCCAGTGAGCTTTTTCACATCAATAGAAGCAAACAATTTCTAAAATTTGTATGGAAATACTAAACACTTGAATAGCCAAAGAAATCTTGAATAAGAAGAACAAAGTTAGGGGCACCATAATTCATGATTAGAAATTATATTACAAAGCTATAGTAATCAAAATAGGATGGTACTATCATAAAAACAGACTCATAGGCCAACGGAACAAAATAGAGAGCCCAGAAATAAACTCACCCATATACAGTCAACTATTCTTGGACAAGGGTACTCAGAATACACTATGTGAAAAGATAGCCTCTTTTATAAATGATGTTGGTAAAACTGGCTATCAACATACAAAAGAATTAAATAAAATGCTTATCTTACATAAGAATTGAGTTGAAGACTTAAATGTAAGACTTGAAATCATGAAAATTCTAAGTGAAAACACTTTGAGATAAAGGCTTTTTTTACATTAGTCTTCACAGTGAGTTTTTGGATATGAAATAAAAGCACAGGCAACACAAACAAAAATAAATAAATAAATAAAACTGCTTCAAGCTAAAAAGTCTCTGCACTGCAAAAATAAGCAAATAAGTAAATAAATAATTAAATAAAACAACTATCTACAAAATGAAAATGGAACCTATGGAATGGAAGAAAATATTTGCAAGCCATATATCTGAAAAGAGATTAACATCCAAAATATATAAGGAACTCATAAAAATCAATAACATAAAAACAAATAACCTGATTACTAAATGGGCAGATTACCTAAATAGACATTTTTCCATGAAAGGCATGCCAATGGACAACAGATATATACAACGGAACTCAGCATCACTAATAATCAGGAAATTTCAAATCAAAACCATAGTGAAATATCACTTCACACATCTTAAAAAGGGAATTATCAAAAAGACAAAAGAAAGCCAGTGTTGGCAAAGGTGTGGGAAAAAAAGAAACCCTAGTTCACTGTTATGGAAATATACATTAGCTATTATGTAAAACAGTGTGGAGAGTTCTCAAAAGAACAAAGAACTACCATGTAATTTAGCAATTCCACTTCTCTATGTGTGTGTGTGTGTGTGTGTGTGTATAAAATCTGAAATATATATCGTATATAATAATCATTATATAAATAGTCTGAAAAAAAAAATATATATATATATATATATATGCACAATCTGAATCTCGAGGAGATGTCTGCAATTCCATGTTTATTGCAACATTATTCACAGAAATCTATATATAAAATCAAACTAGGGGTCATTGAATGAATGAAAAGTTGTATATATATATGAATATTATTCAGCCAGATAAAAGAGAATTCTACAATTTGCAGCCACATAGATAAACCTGAAGAGTATTGGACCATGTGAGTCAAGACAGACATGCACACAAAAATATTGTATGATCTCACTTATATGTGGAATTTCAACTCATAGATTCAGAGAGTAGAATGATGGTTACCAGTGGCTGAAAGGTAGGGCAAAGAGGGACATGTTGGTCAAAGTATATAAACTTCCAGGATCAGGTGAATAAGTTCTGATGGTTTTATATACAGCATGGTGAAAATACTTTAAAATATTTTATTGTATACATAAAATTTGGGAAGAAAGATGTTAAGCATTCTCACCCCAGAAAAGTAGCGACTATGCTAGCTCAAAAGATGTGTTAATTAACATTACTTTTAAAGTATTTCACAAGATATATGTATATCAAATCACTGCATTGTATACCCTAAATATATAAAATTTTACTTTGTCAATTGTAACTTAATAAAGCTGAAAGAAAGAAAATGAAAGGATGGAAAATAATAGCTCATGAACATTGCAAGAGAAAGAAAGCAGAGGTAACCATGCTAATATAATGCAAAGTAGATGTTAAGTAGAGTCAGTGGTAAGTGACAATGAGAAATATTATATAAGGATAAATTAGCCAATTTACCAGTAAGATGTAACAATCATTATTATATATGTACCAAACATTGGAGCTTCTAAATACATTAGGAAAACTTAGAACTGATGTATGAAACAGACAAATTTACAATACTAGTAGGAGACTTCAATGCACCATTGTTTACAGAAACAAACGAACAAAAATCCATCCTAAAATTTTCATGAAATCTCATGCTATCCTGTGTGGCAAAGTGATGGTGAAAAAAAAAGTTAAAGATATCAAAATTTCTGCTTTCAAAACTTATTACAAAGCTATAATAATCGAAACAGTGTGGTGCTGGCATGAACACATACACGAACACATGAAAGACCATCTGGATAGAACTGAAAGCCCAAAAATAGACCCTTGCATATCTGGTTAAATATTTTTCAGCAAGGGTGCCATGACATCAAATGAGAGAAGGACAATCTTTTCAACTAATGGTTTTGGGAAAGCTGGATCTTCACATGCAAATAAATGATGTTGAACACTTATCTTACAACACATGCAAAAATTAACTCAAAAAGAATCAGAGACTTAAATATAAGGACTAAATTATGAATATTATAGAAACAGACAGGGGAAAGGCTCATGACATTAGATTTGACAATGTGTTTTTGAATATGACACAAAAATACTGGCAATAAAATTTAATTGGTCTATAGAAAAATTAATAACTTTTGTGCATCAACAACCATAGTCAACTGATTAAAAATGCAACCTATATAAGGAAATGAAGTATTTTCAACTTAAATATCTGATAAGAAATTAATGTTCAGAATATACAATGAACTCCTGCCCCTCGACAACAAAAATCAAATAATCAAATTTCAAAATGGTCAAAAGACTTGAATAATTATTTTTTTTTAAAAAAAGACATACAAATGGTCAACAAGTACATGAAAAGAATCTCAACTAATCATCAGGGAAATTCAAATCAAAACTACAATAAGATACTACCATATACATATTGGAATAAGTACCATTAAAAAACAGAAAACAATAATTATTGAGAATGTGAAAAAATTGGAACTCATGTACGTTGTTGGTGAAAATGTAAAATGGTTTAGTTGCTATGAAGAACAGTATGGTTGATTCTCAAATAAAACTCTGAAAATATAATTACCATATAATACTACAATTCCATTTCAGGGCATAAAACCAAAAGATTTCAAAGCAGGATATTGAAGAGATATTTTTACAACTATGTTCATAGCAGCACAATTCACAATATCTAAAAGATGGAGTCAACTCACACACATATTAATGGATGGATGGATAAACAAAGTGTGGTATATATGCAATGGAATATTATTTAACCCTAAAAAAAGAATTTCTTATGGTCTTCAATATGGATGAGACCTGAAGACATCAGGCTAAGTTAAACAACTTAGCCTGTGACTTAACATCAGTCACAGAAAGATAAATACCAGGTGGAGGTGGGGATAAAGAGTGGTTTGATTAATATAGAATTACAATTTTATAAGATAAAAAGATATCTGGAGATTGGTTGCAGCAATGTTAATGTATTTAACACTACCAAATTGTACATGTTAAGTGATTAGTGTTACATTTCACGTTATGTGTAAATTTTCCACCATTAAGAATAAAGAAGTAGGCAGGGTGCAGTAGGTGACACCTGTAATTCCAGCACTTTGGGAGGCCAAGGTGGGTGGATTACATGAGGTCAGGAGTTAGAGACCAGCCTGATCAACACAGTGAAACCCCACTTCTACTAAAAATACAAAAATTAGTTGAGGATGGTGACAGACACCTGTAATCCCAGCCACTCAGGAGGCTAAAGCAGTAGAATCCTTGAACCTGGGAGGCAGAGGTTGCAGTGAGCCAAGATCACACCATTGTACTCTTGTGTTTGTGACAGCGTGAGACTTAATCTAAAAAAAAAAAAAAAAAAAATGAAGAAGTAAAAAATAGTGGGAGAGGGAACAAGATGGCTAAATAGACACAACTCCAGTGCCAACACCCAGCAAGAGAGATGCCGAAATCGAGAGATCTCCTAGCTCCAACCAAGGTACCAGGTGCATTTCAATAGGTCTGGTTGGACGGTGAGCAAAGCCCAAGCAGAGCAGACTGAGGTGAGGAGGGGTGCTGCTTCACCTGGAAAGTGCATCTGACCAGTAAATTGGAGGCTCCCTCTCTGGAACCCCATCCAGATACAGTGCTTCCCCCAAAGCCTCAGCAATACACAGAACAGGGGATCTTTGCCAGTCAAGCATCAGGAATTACAAGCACAGAGTTGAATAATAATCCAAGACAGTGTCCCAGATTGTCGCACAGATCTATGCAAACACATAAGCCCATAAGCCATCCGGGAGAGCCTGTGGACCAAGCTATCGCCCCCTCCCCCTGCCCGGAGAGAGAGGGAGCTGAAAGCGGGAAGACAGATGGAGCAGTTGGGCGAGCATGACCAGAGAGAGAGGGAGCTGAAAGCAGAAGCTGAAACTGGGGAGACAGAAGGTGCAGCAGGGCGGGTCCCTACTCTCCCCCAAAAACCCCAGAGGGCTGAAGCACTAACTCTGGTGGGTTGCACAGCCAGTGCCTCAGTCTGAGCTGAATGCTGAATGAACCAGCTCTGTGGAGGAAAGGCACAACCCACCATTAAAGAGGTGGGACTAGGCTTCATGTTTAAAAAAAAAAAACACAGGAAGCCTACATAGCAATGGGACGGTGTTCTTGACCACCCAGGAGTGCCTCTAGGTCAGAGAAGAGGCAGGCCTTACCTCCCAGTGTAAACAAAAAAGCCATAGGCAGTCTACCTAGTAACCTGAAGGAGTCCCTGGAAACCCAGTAGCATCTCCACAGGCAGACAAGCGACCTCATCAAGCAGTTCCCTAAGATCAGATCCAGGTAAATCCACAAAGATGGGAAAAACACAGTACAAAAAAGATGAAACCATCAAAGAGCAGAACACCTCTTCTCCTTCAAGGGATCACAACTTCTCAACAACACAGAATCACAACTTGACTGAGAAGGAGTGTGACAAATTGACAGAAACAGGCTTCAGAAGGTGGGTAATAACAAACTTTTCTGAGCTAAAGGAACACGTTCTAACACAATGCAAAGAAACTAAAGACCTTGAAAAAAGGTTAGATGAAATGCTAACTAGAATAACCAGCTTAGAGAAGAACATAAACGACTTGACAGAGTTGGAAAACACAGCAGGAGAACTATGTGAAGCAAACACAAGTTTTAATAGCCGAATCGATCAAGCAGAAGAAAGGATATCAGAGACTGAAGATTAACTCAATGAAATTGAGGGGGTTTTTTTGATTTTTTTTTTTTTTTTTTTAAAGAGAGAGGCTTTTTATTACATTGTTACAGGCAATGCGTTACGGGAGCCGATCCTGTGTACAACCCCCAAGCTGTGACGACACACCAGGAGAGCGCAATCTAACATTGTACACAGCGCAGAACAGGATCACCCTGAATGTCAACAGAAGACCGAAATCACTTTACAAAAGAAATAAAAATAACAACCATTTTTATATTTTAAAAAGTGCCAGCCCTTGAGCCGCAGAGCATTAGAAACACCCAAGGACGCGCCGCCGAGTGCCACCGCTGGACGCAGATGGGGCTGCCCGCCATGTGTGGCCAGCTCATCCTGGCCTTTAAAGCTGAGCTGAAGCACTTCAGAGCTCACCTCTGGAGTTCTTCTGTCTTAGGACTTTCCCTCTCTACTGTTGAAACTGTGTGAGCACGTCAGCCTAACGATGAGTGACCTTCATGCGTCCTGACTGTGACAGCCAGAGGCTTTCCTTTTGTAAGGCTTAAATCTGAGTGCAGTAAAGAATGAAGAAACCAAACACCAGAATCGGAACGTCAAATGATAGTTGAGCCAGTGCCAATTTAGAGCAGCACTCCCACCCTTCCTTAGAGTTCTACTTCGGTAAATGTTAATGTTTAACCAGTTAGCAAAATATTTAACCCAGTTAGAAAAATTAACACCATCATTTCAATAGTTACTCTGTTGTGCATAGTAAATGCTGCAAGATGAACTTCACACTGAATGAAGCAGATTTGAGAAACGTTGCCAAAAAGTGTGCCTCCCTTGACAGGACCCTATGCCAGGGAAAGGACTGATGCCCGCAGCCGCTGTGCCTGCGTTGGGCTAGATCATCTGGTAGCCGGCATGACTCCTCTTCCTGCCAACGAGGTAGGTGATGAGGATGATGAGGACCAGCCCCGCCAAGGCGCTGCCCACAGTGATAGGGATCAGCATGTTGTTCTCGTTCAGCAGACACTCCTCCACAGAGCCAAACTGGCCACCTTCCACCTTGAAAGCCTGGACCCAGACTTTGAATATGTTGAGGGAAAATGCCTTTGTGACATGGATGTGCTCCTCAGCGTTGCACTTGTAGGAATTGCTGACTGTGGCCTGCAGCGCTCTCAGGGAATTGTTGGCAGCTTTAAAGGTGGGGTCTCTGGCATCAGGAAGAGTTGTACTCAACTGGATTCCTTGTAGAAAAAACTGACTAGAACTTGCATTCATCCCAAACTGGAACTGCAGGACCGTGGCACCCTCGCTGTGCAGCTCCAGGGTCACCAGGTGGGTATCAAAGAGATGGCAAGACAAGAGAAAAATGAGTGAAAAGAAATGAACAAACCCTCCAGGAAATATGGGATTATGTGAAAAGACCTGATCTATGCTTGATTGGTGTACCTGAATGTTTCAGGCAGAATGAATCCAAGCTGGAAAACACACTCCAGAATATTATCCAGGAGAATTTCCCTAGCCTAGCAAGGCAGTCCAACATTCAAATCCAAGAAATACAGAGAACTCCACAAAAATATTCCTCAAGAAGAGCAACCCCAAGGCACACAATTATCAGATTCGCCAGGGTTGAAATGTAGGAAAAAATGCTAAGGGCAGCCAGAGAGAAAGGACAGGTCACCCACAGAAGGAAGCCAATCAGACTCACAGTGGATCTCTTGGCAGAAACCCTACAATCCAGAAGAGAGTGGGGGCCAATATACAACATCCTTAAAGAAAAGAACTTTCAACCCAGAATCTCATATACAGCCAAACTAAGCTTCACAAGTGAAGGAAAAATAAAATCCTTTATGGGCAAGCAATTACTAAGAGATTTCATCACCACCAGACCAGCCTTACAAGAGCTCTTGAAAGAAACACTAAACACAGAAAGGAATAAGTACCAGCCACTGCAAAAGCACACCAAATGGCAAAGATCAAAAATGCAATGAAGAAACTGAGTCAACTAATGGGCAAGAAAACCAGCCAGTAATAAAATGGCAGGATTAAATTAACACATAACAATATTAACATTGAATGTAAATGGCCTAACTGCCCCAATCAAAAGACACAGATTGGCAAACTGGATAAAAAGTCAAGACCCATCGGTGCGCTGTATTCAGGAAACCCATCTTATGAACAAAGACACACATAGACTCAAAATAAAAGGATGGAAGAAGATTTTCCAAGCAAATGGAGAGTAAAAAATAGGCAGGGTTGCAATTCTAGTCTCTGATAAAACGAACTTTAAACCAACAAAGATCAAAAGAGACAAAGGATGGAATTAAGTAATGGTAAGGAATCAATGCAACAAGAAGAACTAATGATCCTAAATATGTATGCACCCAACACAGGAGCATCCAGATACATAAAGCAAGTTCTTAATGACCTAAAAGGAGATTTAAACTCCCACACAATAATAGTGGGAGACTTCAACACTCCACTGTCAATATTAGATAGATCAACGAGATAGAAAATTAACACGGATATCCAGGACTTGAATGCAGGGCTGGACCAAGCAGACCTAATAGACATATACAGAATGCTCCACCCAAAATCCACAGAATATACATTCTTCTCAGGACCACATCACACTTACTCTAAAATTTACCACATAATTGGAAGTAAATCACTCCTTCACAAATGCAAAAGAATGAGAATCATAACAAACAGTCTATCAGACCACAGTGCAATCAGATTAGAACTCAGGATTAAGAAACTCACTCAAATCTGCATAACTACTGGGAAACTGAACAACCTGCTTTTGAGTGTCGACTGAATAAACAATGAAATGAAGACAGAAACAAAGATGTTCTTCGAAACCAATCAGAATGAAGACACAACTTACCAGAATCTCTGGGACACCTTTAAAGCAGTATTGAGAGGAAAATTTATAGCAAGAAATGCCCACATGGGAAAGATAAAAAATCAACACCCTATCATCAAAACTGAAAGAGCTAGAGAAGCAAGATCAAAAATATTCAAAATCTAGCAGAAGACAAGAAATAATTAAGATCAGAGCCAAACTGATGGAGATAGAGACACAAAAAACCTTCAAAAAATCAATAAATCCAGGAGCTGGTTTTTTGAAAAGATCAACAAAATAGACTGCTAACCAGACTAATAAAGAAAAGAGAAGAATCATATATATACAACAAAAAATGATAAAGGGGATATCACCACCAATTCCACAGAAATACAAACTACCATCAGAGATTACTACAAAAAGCTCTATGCACATAAACCAATAAACCTGGAAGAAATGGATAAATTCCTGGACACTTGTACTTTACCAAGACTAAACCAGAAAGAACTTGAAACCCTGAATAGACCAATAACAAGGGCTGAAGTTGAGGCAGCAATCAATAGCCTACCAACTAAAAAAAGTCCAGATCCAGACAGGTCCACAGCTGAATTCTATCAGATGTACAAAGAGGACCTGTTTCCATTCCTTCTGAAACTATACCAAACAATACAAATAGAGGAAATCCTTCCTAACTTGTTCTTTGAGACCAACATCATCCTGATACCAAAACCAAGTAGAGACTCAACTAAAAAAGAAAACTTCAGGCCAATATCCATGATGAACATTGATGTAGAAATCTTCAATAAAATACTAGCAAACCAAATGCAACAGCACATCAAAAAGCTTATTCATCACGATCAAGTAGGCTTCATCCTGGGGATGCAAGGCTGGTTCAACATACACAAGTCCATAAACATAATCCATCACATAAACAGAACCAAAGACAAAAACCGCATGATTATCTCAATAGATGCAGAGAAGCCCTTCGACAAAATTCAACAGTCCTTTATGTTAAAAACTCTCAATAAACTAGGTATTGATGGAACATATCTTAAAATAGTAAAAGCTATTTATGACAAACCTATAGCCAATACCATACTGAATGGGCAAAAGCTGGAAACATTCCCTTTGAAATCAGGCACTAGACAAGGATGCCCTCTCTCACCACTCCTATTCAATATAGTATTGAAAGTTCTAGCCAGAGCAATCAGGCAAGAAAAAGAATAAAGGATATTCAATTAGGAAATGAGGAAGCCAAACTGTCTCTATTTGCAGATGACATGATCGTATATTTAGAAGACCCCATTGTCTCAGCCCAAAATCTCCTGAAACTGATAAGCAACTTCAGCAAAGTCTCAGGATACAAAATCAGTGTGCAGAAATCACAAGCATTCCTATATACCAATAACAGGCAAACAGAGCACCAAATCAAGAGCAAACTCCCATTCGCAATTGCTACAAAGAGAATAAAATACCTAGGAATACAACTCACAAACTATGTAAAGGACCTCTTCAAGGAGGACTACAAACCACTGCTTGATGAAATAAGAGAGGACACAAACAGATGGAAAAACATTCCATGCTCATGGTTACGAAGAATCAATATTGTGAAAATGGCCATAATGCCCAAAGTAATTTATAGATTCAATGCTATCCCTATCAAACTACCAATGATCTGCTTCACAGAACTGGAAAAAAACATTTTAAACTTCATATGGAAACAAAAGAGAGCCCGAATAGCCAAGACAATCCTAAGCAAAAAATAAAAAAAAATAAAGCCGGAGGCATCACACTATAGTTTGAAGTGTGGGACTTCAAACTATACTACAAGGCAAGAGTAATCAAAACAGCATGTTATTGGTACCAAAACAGAGACATAGACC